>JASAND010029366.1:0-10014 GCA_030248195.1 Trissonchulus latispiculum | reverse complement strand
GTACTTCGTTCCAGTTACGTATTTATGAAAGCATCGGTCATCTTGAATCTGTTATTTGACATGTATCGGGGAAGGGGCCAGACCCAGGTTATCTCGGAGGTCAAGCTCGGTACAGTCTGGACGGGAGATAACATTTACCGAAGTTTTACAAATCAGAAATAAGTTAAATTGTTTCAAATCCTTAGTTGCCTAGCTCATGTAAATTAAAACAGCAATAATAGGGAGGTTTGCATGAAATTTTAGTAAACACCAGGATTCAGAAAATCCCATTTTTAGATCACATCGCTAAGTTTATGAGTTAGCATCATCCGTCGTAAATTTTTCTGGGATTATTCTAGTAGGGGTGCTCCTCCATAAATGCCCCCTCCCGATAACGCTGTTCCTTGGTATCAAATTCTTATTTGATTTCTTTTAACCTTTTCAAGCTTTCTCAGTGGAAAGCCATAAAATTGTTCACTTTTAGAACTTTACAATAACCTTCTCTCCCAAATCACCAAACCTTTTAGGGGGCCCTCAAATATATACAACCATCAAAAAAAGTCCAGTCTTACGCACGCACGAAAAAGGGAACTAACTCAAACGACAAAGTACATCCTCTGTGCGTTGTACATATTGAGCGTCTTCATAGGAATCAAATTCCAAGTGAATAACCAAAAGGTTCTTGCAATAAAGTGTAAGTAGGCCTCCAGAAACACCATCACCACTTCCGAAACCAGAGGAAGAGAGCGCAGAAACGCCCATGCTGCTCCCAGAAGCTGATTTCAGATCACAAGATGTAGCATCAACTTGGCGATGCAATATCTGAAACCAAAAAAGCGGAATATGTTATACAAGTAATAAAAATGCTCCTCCGGAGCATGAAAAAGTAATATGGGTAGTGGTGAGGTTGTAAAATCAAGAGAGGACTAGTCTTAAAAATGCCTAATATGGGGCTAGGTTCAAAAAAAGAAGAGGACTAGGTTGTGGGCGAATTAATATGGGCACAGCTTCGCCGAGCAACCCATATTCGCGGACTGAAAAAGTTATATACATATTATACGTACCAGTAGTTACTGTAACCATACGTACAAATTGTAGTGATTACTGATCCAAAATTAATGAGAATCTTATCTGGACAGCATTTCTAAACATACGTTATATAGCACTCGTAAAGCAAGGGTGCGTCCATATGTGCATTAATCTTTTTGACGCTGCTTCAGCTTGCAGTATAAATCATAGTATATGCCTAGCGCTTCCTTATTTACATGCTGCAACTAGATTGGCAGTAGTCAGTGCTATATCATTAAGCGTGTGCTAAGTTTTAGCATTGCGTATATAAGCTTACGCACCTGCGGGCATATGTGCAAAGAAGTTGCAGCTGCTGAAATGCTGCTTCGACATGTAGTATATAACAGCATATAAGCAACGACATGGTAGAATCTAAATTGTCTGAAAATTGATATAATTTTGTAATGTTTCATATAGAGTTTTTAGCAACAATTTAAATTCAAACTTTAGACTTTGCGTGGTGAAACTTTAAGACTTTGCGTGGTAAAATTTAGAATTTTAGAGCTATAAAAGGCAGGCTCAGAAAGTGAGGAGGGTCAGTTGGAAGTCTCAGTTGGTGAGTTCGTTCTCTGCAGTACTAGCGGCCGGACTTAGGGCCCAAGGTTTCGGAAGCTCGAATTTAGAAGCTCAGCTTTGGTAAGCCGACTTTCAGAGTACTAGACTGCACACTGGGCTGTCGTAACGCCAGTGTTAAACAAGTACCTTGGGCTGTTGAAAAGCCAGTGCTTAGAACTTTCCAGTGAGAAGTGCCAGCACGGCTGAAGCTGACGTGGGTGTTCGAAATCCCATCTAGAGTTACGAGTTTTGTGAGGCCATTGTGCCACGTAGTGCTTTGCATAGTTTGTACCACTGCAGTAGTTTGGTTTGTCAGTAAAGAATAGTAGCAAGTTGCCAAGGTTGTATCAGTGTCTCTAGGCTAGGATACACTCTCCCTGGTAATCGGCTGATTATAGGTTAGCCGGTTACATTTTGGCGCACTGGGTAGGATCTCACGCTAAGTTTTCGGGGAGTGTTTCTGACAGTGAAAATTATCTAAACTGTTCGGAAGAGTCACCTGACGGATCGTATATTTCTTTCGGGCCCCGTACCCTAAGTTCTTGTTTTTCTGAACCAGTCCCTGAATATTTTGTGGAAGACCCCATTGTTGAAAAACGGGAGAGGAATTCACCTGCTTATACATCCCCTGTAGCAAGTCATTTTTCAGTAAACTATAAAAAGGGTCGGCCTGTGAAATTGGATTTTGGCATGCCGCTTGAGGATAAAAGTGAGCTTGACCGTTCAAAGTGCGTCATTGATGTTAAACAAATCCCCGTATATAAAGGTGAAATTGGGGAAGATTTCAGAGATTTTTTGCGAACTTTTGAACGTATTTCTCACATAAATGACTGGGCTGATAGCAGTAAGGTTAAGCTTTTCCCTGCTTATTTACGGGGGTATGCTGCTGATGCATGGGAAGCATTGCCAGCAGGCGTAAAGAACTCCTGGGATCAGGTTAAACAGGCTTTGATTCAAGTGTTAGCCGACACAACTTCAAGTTCTGAGTTGCATAGGCGCCAGCAAAAATCAGGCGAAACCGTTGAAGAGTTCGCCAGGGCTATTCAAAACTTAGCCAGAAAAGCCTACGGCGACAGTATTAGAGGGGAATCTAGAGATCGCTTGATAAAAGAAATTTTTATGAATGGGTTGCGCAAAAGTATAAGACGTTTAGTGCTTTCAGCGAGACCGACCTCGTTTGAGGATGCGGTAGTACGAGCCAAAGAGCAAGAAAGTTACGAGGACATGGACCGGGACGATATGGTGGTGAGATCCTTACGATTTAGTGATTCACCTACCAAGGGACAGTCCAAAGATGATGTAGCAATGAATTGTTTGATTGATTTAATTAGAGAACAGCAGAAGCACTACGATGATTTTACATCGCAAATGGTGCAGGAGATTAAAAAGTTGTCTGAAAAGGTAGATTCAAAATTTGACGGACAAAACAAAGGCAGGCCTGATCATAGGGGTCTCCGTCGGTTCGAGTTTGGTCAAAGAAATAATTGGACTACTGATGGTAGACCAGTATGTTTTCAGTGTGGCACGCCAGGCCATATCAAAGCATGGTGTCCAGAAACTGTGGGACAACCATGGCCACCTAATCCCATCCCAAGAAGATTCTCTGCAATGAATACCTGTGAAACACCATATGTAACTCGTCATGTTAGGGCTAGTAATGCTTCGGATTACTATGGTGATTCGTATGCGGCGTTCCCTAAGGAACAGCACGAAGAACAGGCATACACTAACCAGGAAGTAGAAGCCTTACGTGACCAAAACAGAGCTTTAATTAATCGGCTATTAACTGCAAATACCGGTAGTCCGCAGACAAATGTAGTCATAAAAGAAGCTAAGAATCAGTTAATGCCTTTGAATTCGGCTGTAGGTAAGACGCCATTAGTGTCAGGATTGGTTTGTGGTCATCCGGTAAGGATTCTAGTAGACACAGGCAGCACGGTTACTTTAATACGAAGTAAACTTTTAAAATCCCGTCTGCAAAAGTGCAACGATCTGACTATAACTTCTTTGACGGGAAATGCAGTAACCATTACTGGCGCCTGTTTTGCTGACTTTCTAATAGCAGGAAAAATTGTAAATTTATACGTTTACGCTGCAAAAAGACTTCCATACGACGTTATTCTTGGCACAAACGCGATAGAAGCCCTGGGAGGGTCTGTTCATTTATTCGAAGATCGGGTTGAAGTGGGTACGTACAGAAAGAGCAGATTTAAAACCGCTAAAAGTTTCGCGTGCAGCAACGTTTCGTCATGTGGTGTTAGCTATACTTGCCAGGTATCGAGCGAGCAGGCTATAAAGACACCGCCAGGGAATGAAAAAGTAAATTGGTCGAAGGGTTGCACTAACCTTAGACGGTCGACTAGACCTAAGCCTCTAAGGGAAGTTGGGTTAAACAAGGAAAGTCGACCATGCGCTTCGGAAAGTAGTGGTCTTCTCCAAAGTATCGGAACCCAGGAAAGGGCTTCTCCGGGTTTAACCGGCGGACGTGGAGTGCGCCCATTGACGCTACAAATAAATAGAGCGTTGGCGCAATTCAACCGAAGTAGCATTATTCACTTATTGCTTACAGTGTTAATTTGCGCGTGGTTTATCCATGATTCTTTGGCCGTAAATCAACAACCGCTACATTTATCTGACGCTAACATGGAGTTAAATTTAAAGCGCGGGATCGTTTCTAGACATGTCAATGCTGGTCACGTAAGCTCGACGGATTCGGGCCAGGTTGCGTTTCTTGTAGAAGTGGACGTTTCGTCAAAATTTCGTTTACGTCGTTTATTTAGACGTTATGTTAGCAGTTTAAGGCCAATTTTTGGTAGTTGTAAACGCTGCTGTAAGCCAGAAACTTCGAATATAGAGACAGGTACGCTTGAGGATACAATTTGGTATTCTCGAATTAGTGGTGAATATCTGTGTTTCAAGTCGTTGAAGATCTTTCCAGGCACTATATACGACAAATTTTGTTGAAAAATTCTGCTGTAGAAAAGAGCTAGACAGGTGTTTAAAGTTTGTAAGCAGAGGCAGTCATAGAGATAAATACGGAAAACAAAAAAACATGTATAATTATTGGTATATATATTTCTATTTATCTATACGTATTTCATCAGGATCAAAGCTTATCACTTCTCTATCGAAAGCGAGGACGCTTTACTTGAAAAAGGGTGCGTATGTAACCATACGTACAAATTGTAGTGATTACTGATCTAAAATTAATGAGAATCTTATCTGGACAGCATTTCTAAACATACGTTATATAGCACTCGTAAAGCAAGGGTGCGTCCATATGTGCATTAATCTTTTTGACGCTGCTTCAGCTTGCAGTATAAATCATAGTATATGCTTAGCGCTTCCTTATTTACATGCTGCAACTAGATTGGCAGTAGTCAGTGCTATATCATTAAGCGTGTGCTAAGTTTTAGCATTGCGTATATAAGCTTACGCACCTGCGGGCATATGTGCAAAGAAGTTGCAGCTGCTGAAATGCTGCTTCGACATGTAGTATATAACAGCATATAAGCAACGACATGGTAGAATCTAAATTGTCTGAAAATTGATATAATTTTGTAATGTTTCATATGGAGTTTTTAGCAACAATTTAAATTCAAACTTTAGACTTTGCGTGGTAAAACTTTAAGACTTTGCGTGGTAAAATTTAGAATTTTAGAGCTATAAAAGGCAGGCTCAGAAAGTGAGGAGGGTCAGTTGGAAGTCTCAGTTGGTGAGTTCGTTCTCTGCAGTACTAGCGGCCGGACTTAGGGCCCAAGGTTTCGGAAGCTCGAATTTAGAAGCTCAGCTTTGGTAAGCCGACTTTCAGAGTACTAGACTGCACACTGGGCTGTCGTAACGCCAGTGTTAAACAAGCACCTTGGGCTGTTGAAAAGCCAGTGCTTAGAACTTTCCAGTGAGAAGTGCCAGCACGGCTGAAGCTGACGTGGGTGTTCGAAATCCCATCTAGAGTTACGAGTTTTGTGAGGCCATTGTGCCACGTAGTGCTTTGCATAGTTTGTACCACTGCAGTAGTTTGGTTTGTCAGTAAAGAATAGTAGCAAGTTGCCAAGGTTGTATCAGTGTCTCTAGGCTAGGATACACTCTCCCTGGTAATCGGCTGATTATAGGTTAGCCGGTTACATTACGGTAGGTAAATAATATACGACTATGATAAACGAGTTTTAGTGGAAGCAGACATTTCTTTCGATAAACTCTGAATATTTATCTACTGAGCGTTTTAACCATTTCTGGCCTCCTACTGGGCAATTTTGACAGAATAGAAAAAACAGGAATTTTTTCTTGCAAAAAATAGGAAAAAATAGGAATCTTCGAAGACAAAAATAGGAAAATATAGGAAGTTAAATAAAGCCTATTAGGTTAATCAATATTGAATTTACAGTATTGATTTAGTTTTTAGTAAATTCAGCCTTCAGGCTTAGTTCCAACAATGCAGAACAACGGTACAAATATTGTATTGTAGGTACAACATTGTATATGTTCACAAAAAGGTCTCCCCAAAAATTCACAAAAAACCCAACTGGACGGCTAAGAAGCCGAGGCCGAAAATTTTTGCACGGTAATAGCCACAAGCCCCAACCGTAACATATGTAAAGTTTGGCTGTCAAGGCTCAAAATCTCCGATTAGGGTGCCCAAAATAGTGGACCCACCCAAATCCGACCCTCGGACAACTCCGACCAAAATTGAATTGTTTATAGGTACCCCCTATGGACTTTGCGCAGCTACCCCATATTATGCACGTAACATGTCCTAACTCTAAGCTATCCAACCATGTATAGGAGTCCCTGTCAAAACCTCTGGCTTCGCCACCGGTGGGTGATTTTTTGTGAACATTTTCACAAAAGAAAACTACTATCAACTTTTTGTAAAAAGCCTGACAACCGCTAGGGCAAAACTAATGCCAAATTCGAGCTCAGCGATCCTAAAAACCTATATATAGCGCATGTTTCATGGTACCTCAACCCTCTTCTGGCAGTTGGCCTGGCCGGACCCTCCGGACCCAGGGGGTAATCAAGATCACGCAGAGTTGGCGCTGGACAGTTTTGAATGACTCCCGCGCAAGCACCCTTTATGAGCAAGACCGCCCGCGACCGCACCCACAGCCCGCATGAAATTTGCAAGAACGCACTGACCACAGCTTGAAAGGTTAACTTTGAACGGACTCTATCGCCGAAATAAGCTAAATTCTGATTCTTGAGGTACAGGCTCATTTAATGGTCCAACTAAACCTTAACAAATCCGATTTTATATTTTCTATTTTCAGTTAAAATTGAAACTGCAAGTTAGAATGAAAAAGGTACAAGAGGCAATATATAAACAGAGCAGTTGATTTTGAAAAATCCGATATCGCCAAATTCCGACACCTGGAATAGGCGCAAAGCGCTATTTATCTTCGTATCATCACGTTTTAAACTCAGAAATGCCTAATTTGGCTTAACTATGTACATAGGTTGCTCTCAACATAATTTTATTGATTCTGCTAGCGCATTCTATCCGACTTTTGCTGGGAGCTAATGTTCAGCATTTCCCGTTTTGGAAAATTCAAAGCTTTGTGGAGACATAATTTAACCATTTTGGAATCATTAAACAGTTTGCAAAACTCCAATATGAATTCGAAGACTTTGACAAAAATACGACAGTCACAAAATTTAAATATCGAAATATCTGAAATATTGAGAAATAGCCAAGAAAATTTTAACTCTCTGCAGTCTGCAAGATATGTCTTTTGAAGCCAAATCAAGTGATTTTCTTTCTTGAAAATTATGAGCAAAATTATTTTTGTATTTTCTCATGTATATAACTGTCGGCCTTTTTGCGTCAACGGATATCCAGATATGTATCCGGCTATCCGTCTATTCCAAACTTAACTTCAAGAAACTTTTTCGATTTTGCAGCTACATTTTCAACTTTTCTGTCAAGATTTCAGTGCGCTGTGAATTTCTATCATGCAGCCAAGCGACAACCTTGGATTCAAAAACATTTTCAGAGAAATTTTTGAAAAATGTTTAAAATTTTTTGGAATTTTAACTTTGTCTGAAATGTTCATACGCGGATATCCGGATATGTTTCTCACATCGGATATTATCCGGATATAAAAATTATCCGAATATCAAGTGCTCATTACTAGGTAAGGGAGACCAAGGCGATAACAAATTTTGACAGACCACAGAAGACGCGAGAGCCCATACTACGGTAAATTGTCCCAAGAAATAAATTTACAGCACTCTTGAAATTCCAAATTACTTACTTGCAACTTACTAAACAACAACTAAGGTTGTCCCCGGTTTAGGCCCGAGCCCGGAGAATCTTGTACTGGGCCCGGCTCTGGCTGAAAGCCCGGCCCGCTACCGGGCCCGGTTATAGAGGTCGGCCCCACCGGGCTTTCGGGCTTCCGGGCCTACCGGGCTCAACGGGCCGGCCTGGCTCATCGTGCCTGCCGGGTTCATTCTGCAAGTTTGGGACTTGCTGTGGCCCGGGCTTCGGAGTCCGGGCCTATCACCTGGCTCGGAGATTTAAAGCCGGGCCCAGTAGCGGGCCCTGGGCTCCGGCACGGGCCAGGCGCGGCTGATAACTTAGGCCCGACCCGGTCAATTTCTTATCGGAAAAATCCCTAACTCCAACTACGAATTTTTTAACGTAATTAACGTAACCTTTCAATCGGATGCGAAACCACAAGATTGTGATAGTATTGCAGACAAAGACTTGTCGGCGAAGCCGAAAATTTTTGAAAATCCGGGATTAAAGCATACGCTAAACATTATCTCAGACATTAATACTGAAATAATCCAAAACTGGATAAAACTAATGAAAAAATAGGAAAAAATAGGAATTTTCATCAAAAATAGGAAAAATAGGAATGTCAAAGAAAAATAGGAAAAAATAGGAAAAATAAAAAAATAAATAAAAAAAGAGTAGGAGGCCTGCATTTATAAGAAAAGAACATATTTCAACAATAACTTCAGGATCTGGACTCTCTCCGGCGATCTTCTATTTCTATTCAACCGTTAGCGTTACAATCATAGCCTCGGTTTTTTCTCGTTGCTAGTCGTAGTCCAGCACAACCAAATTATATACTATATAGTTTATTTATATGTAACTGCTGAAATTGTATTTATTGACTGACATTAATTGCTTTGTATATGACAATCGAAATGGCGAAGCGTGAAAGCCCGCGAATATGGGTTGCTCGGCGAAGCTGTGCCCATATTAATTCGCCCACAACCTAGTCCTATTCTGTTTTTGAACCTAGCCCCCCCCCCCCCCCCCCCAGCCCCCCGCCCGCCCCCCCCCTATATCTCTCTCTCTCTCTCTCTCTCTCTCTCTCTCTCTCTCTCCCCCCCCCCCCCCCCCCCCCCCCCCCCCCCCCATATATATATATATATATATATATATATATATATATATATATATATATTAAGCATTTTAAAGACTAGTCCTCTCTTGATTTTACAACCGCACCACTACCCATATTACTTTTTCATGCTCCGGAGGAGCATTTTTATTACTTGTCCTTCTGTCATTTTAAAGGTTCCCTTTCCAGCAGTGAGCTAACGCAGATAAGGAGCTTGAACAATGCAATGGGCTTTCATTTGATACCAAACATGACCACTTTTGAAGACAAGTTTTTGACCCACGCCAGCCAAAGGTCCGTGGAGCTACTTTTTGTGGCTGGTATAATCACAAAACTTGATCGCCTCGCCAAGGGCTTTCATTTGACACCAAACTTGACCACTTTTGAAGACTTTCAATTTTGACCCACACCGGACCCACTGTGGGTGGGGCACCCACCCACAGGCTGCTGGGGCCACTTTCTGTGGGTGGTATAATGACAAAAATTGTTCGCCTCATCAAGGCCTTTCATTAGATACCAAACATGACCACTTTTGACTCACACCGGACCCACTGTGGGTGGGGCACCCACCCACAGGTCGGTGGGACCACTTTCTGTGGGTGGTATAATGACAAAAATTGTTCGCCTCATCAAGGCCTTTCATTAGATACCAAACATGACCAATTTTGAAGACTTTCATTTTTGACCCACACCGGACCCACTGTGGGTGGGGCACCCACCCACAGGTCGGTGGGGCCACTTTTTGTGGGTGGCATAATGACAAAAGTTGATCGCCTCGCCAAGGGCTTTCGTTTGATACCAAACTTGACCACTTTTGAAGATTTTCATTTTTGACCCACACCGGACCCACAGTGGGTGGGGCACCCACCCACAGGTCGGTGGGGCCAATTTTTGTGGGTGGCATAATGATAAAAGTTGATCGCCTCGCCAAGGCTTTCATTTGATACCAAAGTTGACCACTTTTGAAGACTTTCATTTTTGACCCACACCGGACCCACAGTGGGGTGGGGCACCCACCCACAGGTCGGTAGGGGCCACTTTTTGTGGGTGGCATAAT
>JASAND010029365.1:0-79114 GCA_030248195.1 Trissonchulus latispiculum | reverse complement strand
GGCCACAAAATCGATCAAGCCGTTAATTCAACAGAGCTGATAAAAACCCATTTGTCGAACTAAAATTTGTACTATGGCGTCCTGCCAAAAAGGGTGTGCATGAGATATATTGTTGCCCACCCTAAACTTTTTACTTTGATATGTTGGTTAACAACAGGCGAAAAAGTAGCTCTCTCTCCGACGATATCGTGCCAACCCCTTCGTAGCCCACCCCCCTTAACCCTTTAATGCCGAAAAGGGCGATATGGCTCAAGTGGCGATTTTCGTCATTATATTTTAGGGACAGGGTCCAGTTGCCAGTTGCGCATTAAAATAACGTACAGTTTATTCTGCCTCACAATCTCAGAATCTCAGAATCAAAACTCTTGCTCCTAGAAATCAATTAGTTTATTTTCTGCAATGGAACTTTATAAAAATTAGCGCTTTTTTCCGACTTTGATGGCTTTTATCTTTTTCTGGGTGCATCGGGAACCTTTCAATGCTTGCATGCAAAATGTAGAGCAATCAATTCTCTATCGATTGGTGGTAGTCCCATCTATCTACATGCTCCCAAATTAGAAGTGGCAGCCAAAAATGTGAAATCGGTCGTTTTCAGCCGTTAGTCTAGAGAAAATTTAGGCATTAAATGGTTAAGACAGCTACTTCGTCGAAGTGATTGGAACGGCGAAGCACAATAATGCCAAGACTAACTATAGACGACCGACTTCTCACGAACACATTTAAAACTGTTTATTTCTATTGCAAACGATTGCAGCATCTTTAGAAAACTGGCGGTTACCTATATATTCAAATGAACTTTCCAATGAATTAACAGTTTTTAGCTACAGCAATGTGCACTGTTGACTAACCAGAAAGCATCAGATACAACTCAGCATAGATCCATCTGTTAATGGAGGAAATAAATCCTGTTAGAGTAAAACAATCCTCTCTTCATTACTTACCAATTTCAACTTTCGACTTTCAGATAAGAGGCTCTTAAAAGACTCCTGTAGAAATTACAGGACTTGTAGTTTTCTACAAAAGTGCTCCTGTGCGGTCAGTCACTAGCGGAGCTTCCTGTATTTTCCACCCAAGTAAGTTTTGTATTTTTATCGGCTTCTCGAATAGTAAAAAATACAGGAGTTTCCTATATAAAATACTAAAGAAACCTGCAGTTTTTATTATTGGAGTTTCCTGTAATAAATACTAAAGCCCGGTTCACACTAGGCAATAATTGCCGGCAATATGATTGCCAGCAATATGATTGCCAACAGATTGCCCATTTATTGTTAGTGTGAACAGTGTTAAAATTGCCAGCAATATTGCTGTCAATCGGCAATCTCAGCTAGGTGAATGATCAAGCTCCGTGGCAATTAAACACGTAAATATAGCGGCGTACAGATTGCCGCTGGAGTCAAATTTTAAATTTCCCGCTATATTGCTGGCAATCTTGGTGATGCAGTGTGAACGGGTGCATTGCTGGGAATATTGCCATTGCCTCCACATTGCTGGCAAGTAGATTGCCTGCAAATTGCCTAGTGTGAACCGGGCTTAAAGAAAGCTGTAGTTTTGCTCGACTTTGTGACAATCCTCAATCAGATTATTGTACCAAAGCTGTAATTTTTACAAGACAAAACCTGTAAATTTTACTGGAGCGACCTGTTATTTCAGAAGGGGGGGGGCAGGTGTGGGGGGGCGGCCCCTTCCAAAAAAATTTTCGGCAGGGAGCGGCCGTTACAAAAAATTCACCCAGGGATGTTGAAAGACTGAAAATTGGAAGAAAATTCAAAAATTTCAGTCTTCAAATAGTTTGATCACTGTCGCCCTTATATTCCTCAGTTTGCGTTATCAGCGTGTCGAGTACTTTCCTGTCGAATTCCTTTCCTGTTGAATACTGGTCTAACTTGTAACCAATTCTACCAAGGGATGTTCGGTAAAAACTACCAACGATGTCCTGTAGAAACTACAAGACAACCTGTATTTTCTACAAAAGCTTTTGAGTTTATCATCTACAAAAGTGATTCCTGTAGTTTCTACTGGAACATTTCTAAGAGTGCACGGCCAAAAACGGTAGTTGCAAATTGTTTTATGATGAGTGATTAATTGCCAGTTAAGTTATTGGTTTAAATATCATCTCTTGTGGTAATAGAATCCCTGCAAACTACCACAACGGCAACATTGCTTATTTATCAACACAATTATGGCCGATGCTAGGTTGGATTGCAAGTTCGGTCAAATTTGATCAAATTTGACAAATTTATATTTATGTGAACCACCCTTAAGAGTACTATTATTTTCTGTGGGATTGGGATTAACCAGCCAAGATCAACACTTAATTATCACACATGTTATGTCAAATTAACGGGATCCCCAGAGATCTAACGGGGGAGGTCCTAATTACACATACAAGTTTGTAAAATTGTTTCGCGGATTGGTTGATTTTCAACTACCGTATGCCGTATCAACCAATCAGCGAAGACCTAAACGCTTTTACAAACTTGTACGTGTAATTGGGACCACCCTTGAGATCTCCTGGGGGGGTCCGCTTATGCACGTTAATTTGACATAAGGTGAGCGATTAGCCAATCTGATGCGTTTTAGTTCAAACGCTTATTATCGTTAACAACGGTAGTGGTACCCCACCCTAATATCGGCCTTAATGTGCCAAGCATATTGGACGCTTAAAACACCAGAAATTTCGCCGGAATTCTTCCCTACAAACTATTCTAATAGCAAAACCTGTAAACTCGTAATATAATTTTATAATCTGCCTGCGTGCGTATATATCTAAAAATATGCTAAAGCGAAGTTAAATTGAGTTAAATTTAATTTAATTTAATTTAATTTGATTAAATTAATTAAATTAAATTAAATGTATTAAATTTAAATTAGAATTAAAATTAAATTAGATATTAAATTTGATTTGATTTAATTAAAATTAATTAAATTAAATTAAGCTAAATTAAAATAGATCAAAATAAATTAAGAATATATCAAAATAAATAAAATTAAACCGCAATTAAAATAATTAAGCCTTAAATTAAGATAAAGCAAAAATTTGAGATGAATAAGATTTGATCCAATACGTATACGTCGTTGCTGAAATAGCTAAAATAGCATTATTGCAGTCAAGCAACACATTTATCGATTACACCAAATTTGGTTAATTTTACGTTAGGCTGAGTTAGCGCTACAGTTTTTTAGCTGGTTCTTCATATTCGTCTGATATCAATTATTGCAGTTTACATTATTTATCAGTACCGTTTTTACCAATTATCAATATCAATTGCCAATTTTGATTTTAATTTGCTTTAGTGGATATTTAAATGTATGTTTTTCACAATTTAAATGCGGAGTTTACGTAATTTTTAGCATTAAGTAGACAATCCATTTTTATGTTTGGTCGTATTAGAAGGGGGTATATGTGTTACATAGTTGTAATGTTTTGCATTGTGATATGTAGGAATCGCTGGTAATAATATAATACTGTACTTTTTGACCAATAACTGATGCTTGTCTCAAATCAATTTGCGTTCTGAAAAATTTGGGCCTACGGTGGGATTCGAACCCATAACCTTCAGCTTCATGCCCATTTTCCTATCGTCTACAATACCGGGGCGGATCCTGAATGAAAAAGTTTCAATCTAAACTAAAGTGGCATAGAAAATACGTACAGGCACTCCAGCGTTCAGTGTTTCTGAGTTATATATTGGCCCATGTCAAGAGAAAAGTTAGAACCCCCATCAGAAAAAAGGAGGTTCTCAAATTTTTTCCTTCGTCTGTATACAGGACTTTGATTTGTATGTGACTACGTGGCGGATCCTTTCCTTCAAGAGGCACTTTAGCAGACATGATATGTTTATAATATGTAGTATATATGTATGTATGTCAGTCATCAAATTTGTAACATATAACCGGGGTGTACCTGAGGGGGTCCTCCTGACTTTTCTCATAAATTTAGACTGAAATTTGTGTGTATGCTACATCCAATATCCACAATACGGGTATCAATCGAAAGCTGACGACAAGAAGAACAAATTTGTCCTAGATCAAAGTCCTGACAACGCACACATTTTCGGTACACCCGGATTCCAGAACCCTCAAAGCTTCCAGCAATCATTTAAACCAGACAGTAGACGATCAAATTTCTTGAAAAATTCAGAACCCACTTGAACCCCAAGAACCCCCATCAAAAATTTGAAACTAAAGTCTGACCAAAAAATGTAGGGAGCGAAATTGTTTTGTTTATACTGAATTACCGGTACATTTTTGGTGCAGCAATGTATATATTTTCTGAACCGTCATGGCATGAACTTTCTTTTGGTTGATAAAAAGCTTTTAAAAAATTAAAATTCGTCAGAAGAAGCCGATTTTTTAAGTTTTGAAAGATCGGTAGAAGGCAGGAACTAGCCGTTCGGTGGAAAATTAGCCTATGTCTCAAACATTTTTAATCCCGAATATCAGCTCATTTCGTCAAGAATTGCGATAGTTATTCAATTTTTTCGATTTTCAAAAACCTTTGATCTTTGCCGCTTTTCCAACTTTGACTGGCTATTACTCGCGACTCACTCAATGCAAAAATTTTTTAATTGGATTTTCAGGACCGCTTACGTGTTAGCTTTCATGTGATATATGTGGTTTTTCAAAATTTGAAAATAGATTTTTTCTAAAAATACCACTTTTTGACCCAAAATTTCGACAATGCGAATCCAGCAAAAGTGGGTAAAAATAACATTATCATAAAGCTTAATCTGAGCTGAATCCAACGATATAAAGTTTTCGTGGCTACGACTTATATTGCACCCGTAATGAATTTTTAAACAATTTCGCTTTTTAGCCGGTTTTTGGCTAGTTTACACTATTTGCAGCAAATCAATGCACAATATAGCACAACTTGTCAGAAATCAGCTGAAATAGGAAATTGTTTAAAAATTCGTTGCTGGGGCAGTTTAAGCCGTAGCCACGAAAACTTTATATTGTTGGATTCAGCTCAGATTAAACTTTATGATAATGTTAGTTTTACCCACTTTTGCTGGATTCGCATTGTCGAAATTTTGGGTCAAAAAGTGGTATTTTTCGAAAAAATCGATTTTCAAATTTTGAAAAACCACATATATTACATGAAAGCTAATACGTAAGCGGTCCTGAAAATCCAATTAAAACATTTTTGCATTGAGTGAGTCGCGAGTAATAGCCAGTCAAAGTTGGAAAAGCGGCAAAGATCAAAGGTTTTTGAAAATCGAAAAAATTGAATAACTATCGCAATTCTTGACAAAATGAGCTGATATTTGGGATTCAAAATGTTTGGGACATGGGCTAATTTTCCACCGAACGGCTAGTTCCTGCCTTCTACTGATCTTTCAAAACTTAAAAAATCGGCTTCTTTTGATCAATTTTAATTTTTTAAAAAATTTTTTTCAACCGAAAGAAAGTTCATGCCATGACGGTTCAGAAAATATATACATTGCTGCAGCAAAAATTTACCGGTAATTCAGCATTAACAAAACAATTTCGCTCCCTACATTTTTTGGTCAGACTTTAAATATATGTAGTTACGGACCAAATCTCTTCGAAAAGTTAAGAATCCCAAGAACCTCAAGAACCCCATCAAAGAATGAAACTAAACATAGTAATAGATCAAATCTCTGCAAAAAAATTAAGAACCACCAGAACCCCCAGAAACCCCATGGAAATAAAAACTCCAAGAAAAACAAGTGGTAGATCAGAACGCATCAAGAAGTGACTTTTATCTTGACGTGGGCACATATATGTAGGGTACACTTAAGCTTGAATCGATTGTGTCTGAGTGGCCTAGATCGCCAAAGGTTGTGGATTTGATTACCGCCTTAGTCGGGTCGGAGGTGCTGAAGTGACATCTTTGTTTCGTCCGTTCTTTCATTTGTGTTTGCATAAAGGTCCTGTCACCCCGTCATGTTGCTTTGAACATTTCATATGATAATGCTATCTCAAATAATGCTAAGAGTAGTCAAAGATTTCGATAAGTTCGGTCTAGACTAGTCTAGACTTCAAAGTCGGTTGTGTCCGGGCCTTTCTGCGGGGTCCCTGGTCCAGGCCTGCACAGAAGATATGCAAAATGTCAACGTTCGTCGATTCAGCTACCTTGATCCCATGCTAAGAGTCATTCAGATAGTGGATTCTGTGATTCCTACCAGAATTAGGGCCCTCTTCGAATATTTGCAAGTCAAATTTCAATTTAACAAATTTCGCACATTGTCTCAGTTGTCGGCACATTATTTGAATACTTCATCAACTGCGCAACATGAATACACATCTCTGTGTTCTAACCAAACGGGAACTCCTAAAATCAGCTCCCCCGCCCCAAAGGAGGAAAAATTGATCCTTCGTGTAGTACAATGAGCTAGGCAAATATATTTTCATTAGCTTGAAATCACAACTACTTATATGGTATGACAGCGGGGTACAGAACCGTAACGCAATCCCTTTGACTTGCAGAGTTGCAGACGAAGCTCCAATAGATCATCTAAAATTATTGATGACATGATTATTGAAAATTTTGATACCATTAATAAGTGCATACTACAGTTTTAAATAGGATAAGCTCGACTTTCTTTTGTTGTTGTTGTAAGTTGGAGTTGGAGTAAATAAAATTTTCTAACAGTTAACGTAGACAACGATTCACCAACGATTTATTGTGGGCCTAGTTTTGTGTAGTAGAGCCGTATTTGAAATTTTGTTTTCTAATGGCTAGAAACTATTTCTACAATATATATCATTTCTGCACAGAAATGATCGATCAATCCAGAACCGTCAGACTTTACTAAATTCAGCTAATATTTCCACGTTAATGTTTCACTTGTTTCATTACCAACTGCTCCATGCCAACAAAATTCGTTAAAAGTTTAGATCCGCAAAAACTAAGTTAAGCTAAGAATTTGTTAGAATCCATTAAGCTGGATATGCTGCTATGGACCGCTCTCTGCTACCTACACTTAATTGTTGCAAAACTGAAAACTGCTCTGAAAAAGTTATAACTGTTGAGAATCTTCTTTTCTAAACCTCTCGAGCTACATTTGAAATTTAGTTAGACACTCGAAGTTGTGAAAATGTATGTTAGTCGTTTTTTGAAGCTGTCCTGACAATGCAAGGGCATTAGATTAGTTAATCCTATCTCGAAATAGTCTGGCCTAATCTTGAGTGTCCGTTTCGAATCTGCCGACATCAGACGGACTCGGGAGGAACGGCAAATCTTTCTTTCCAAGTGGTGAAATCTTGGATTTGATCCGTCCGCTCATGTCAAGAATAAGACACGAATTTCTTAGAATGCATACACAAATGAAAGAAGGAGCAGAAGAAGTTGCCACCATGCATGTGCTTGAGGGTTTTGGGGATTTCAGACCTCCCCCCCAGACCTCGACTCCCCATAGGGGCCCCTCACTCTCCAGAATCCAGATTTTCCAGATTTTTGGCAAAACTGGAAAAATCCGGTTTTCCGGTTGCGTCCGGCCGCCGGTTCAACCCTCCCCCACAACTTCGCCTCCTGCACATGTCTGGTTGTCACTACAGCACCTCAGACCGTCCAAATCGGGCTGGGAATCGAAACCACAGCCTTTTCTTAGCTAGAACGGCGCTTGATCGATTGCGCCACTCCGAAATCAATGAACCAAGCTTAGGAAGGGAAGTAGTCAGTTTCCGTCCATCTTCCTCATTTTCACATATTTTGTACCTCCCATGGTCCGCGAAGCAAGCCACTTGCGTTTGTTGCAAAACTTTCCCTTTGGCGTAAATACTAAATTGTAGGCATTGTAGGCATCTGTTAACTGAACTGACCATGGACTCTAAGGAATCGTCTTGTTTTGGGACACAAGTGGTGGTTTATTATACCCGAAAATGAGCGAAATCCGTGACTATAAAATTTGGCGCCCGGCGATCCCCCTTCAGCTTAAATTTGAGCCCAAAATGGAGTGCCGTTTTAGAGGACGCTCTCGCGACAGCTCATGCACAGTCTTGTTTCACCGTTTCAAAAGTTTGAGACCACGTATAGGTGAAGTGGATTCTTTCTGTCGATCCGGATCAAAAGTTGCAAAAACAGTTTCGGAGATTCAAGAAAAGTTCAATTATATCTTAGCATCATCAAAATCAAAGCAATTATTAAAAAACTCATCCATTCCATATTCGATTCCTAGAAAAAAGTTTGCTTTAAAAATGTTTCAAGTTTTCAGTTCGATTGAATCAAGACTAGTGAATGCGTTAAAAACATTTTCCACTTGAGACTGATTCCTCTCATATGGCAACAAACATACAGCTGTAAAGCTATGTTTTATTATTTTGAGCTGTAGCATCTAGTCTGGGCAAAATTAGCAGACTTTACATTCGTTCGTTGGCAAATTATGCTACCTTTAGAACAGCTGTTAGAAATATAGCTTCAGTTTATGATACTTACAGGATGGGATCTAAACTTGGTATTTTAATTTATACAAAATTCTGAAGGCAAAAGTTTGACAGACATCAGAGTTTTAGGAAGAAGATTTCTCGGCTATAAAAAGAAAGACAGCAGAAATAAATGTTATATACAGAAAATTGTTTTAAAGCATTACATTACGGTACCTTATCCAATTAGTTAATTAATGTAAATAATTGAGAAATGAGCAATATTGAATAATCTAGTACCTAAATGGAGTTTACTGAAAGTCTAGCCCACAGAGTTGGCAAAGGACACATTTTTCAATGACCGCGACCGCCCCGCGCCCACACTTGGTGACCGCGACCGCCCGCGACCACGCCCGCAGCCCGCACAAAATTCGTTTGACCGCAATGACGACCGTGCTAAGGGTTCACATTAAACAAATTTTGTAACTGAAATAAGCGAAATTCTAATTCTTTTACAACGTTGGCACACGCTCAATTGATAAAGACAAATCTGAATTCAATTAATCTATTTTTAGTTAGCTACAGATTTAATAAAAAGCGTAAAAGAGAACTGAAAATTTTTGAAAAATCAAATATTGCCAATTTTCGACAGCTCAAATAAGTGCAAGGGCTGTTAAGTGTGCGAATTATCTAGTATTGAACTAAAAATGCCAATTTTTGTAAATTGCTAATTAGATTGTATTATCGCAGATTTTTTGGATTATTGGAAAACGGTGATAAAATTAGCCCTATCCGGCATTTACTGAGAGGTTTTTAAGTTACTTGGCGTTTATGTTATGGAAAATTAATGCGTCCAAGCTTGAAAATTCGGGCAAAAATCAATCGGAACATATTTCCAGTTCTTTTTACAGTTCGAGCTTGAAAGCGATTCAGTGAAATTTCAGCTCTCAGCAAGATGTCTCTTGAAGCCGGAATTGCACGTTTTGTTTAACCTTTCAATCAATTTAACCTTCCTGAAATTCATTATGAACGTTATTTCTGTAACCTCAAAGTGTTAGTTGTTTAAAACAGTTAAGACATTTCTGCGGGTTGGATTTTATGGCATTGCATATAAGTTCTAAGCTTTTAGTTGATTTAAACTGCAGTCTTTCAAAAATTTTTTCACGTCTACAACTGAGGAAAGGGTAAAAACTACGTTTATTTAGAATACATTGTAACTGTTTTGATAATGAAGTAGCTAAAGAAAGATATTTTTATCAGGAAAAGGCATATCAAGATTTAAATAAAAAGTAATATAAAAATTACCTATATACAGACCTTTTAGAAGGCAAATTAGAAAAAAAATTGCGGTCGTTGCGGTCACAGAATTGTGTCCACGCCGCGTGCGCCCGCGGGCACCCGCGGGTACCCGTGGTTAACCACGCCCGCAGCCAACTCTGCTAGCCCATAGTCTAGCCAAAGAATCTTATACCTATAGACATACACTGAAGGTAAAATTAATAATAGTTTCGCAAAATTATTAAAACTAATCGCCTTTAACCAACGGCAAACACGTTGATCCTTGGCCAAAAGCTCGCAGGCCCATTGGCCGCGAGGTGGTCAGAAAATCGCCAATGGACAACTCGATTTCTGAAACCGCCTCCCTGTTGGTGGCAGAGAGTTTGAACTAATTTCAGCCCCCAAGCGGAGGAGTAGATTTTCAATAAGTTATTAATTAATTCAGACAGCACACAATTATTATGGTGCACTAACGACGACTTTGTTATATATATAATATATATATATATATATATATATATATATATATATATATATATATATATATATATATATATATATATATATATATATATATATATATATATATACACATATCTGTGTTTTATATTATATTTTTATCTTTGTTTTAGTTCGTCTTGTCGTCTTTAGATAGTCTTTCCTTCCAGTGTTTGAGACTTGCACCATGTCCAACCCCCAGGATTCAACGGGAAGTAGCTCTAGTTCAGGTCCGTCTTCTATATTTCTTTGCTTTCTAGTTTTGCTTGTTTAATAAGTGGTTTGTGGCGCATGACTGTGGAGAGGATTTTTGCTTTGCCGGGAGTCGAACTGGGGGCCTTTCGCGCTGCAGACAAATCAATGTTAATCAAGTCTATCAATCGCTACACAAACAGATCTCTGAGCGATGGGAAAGGCAATGGCGTTTAGAAAGAACAACGATAGCATAGGCTGTTGAGTAATCCTAAACCTGATTCGGCTTGAATTGTATCACCTACCTAGCCCCCCGGGGCTTTGAGCAAATCCACAAAACCACATCTTCGAACCCCCGCTGCCAGAAGGCTTTCGCAAATCCCCTTGAGCAAGGGATTAAGCACATATCGGTTCGCCGTGGGCTCCAGCCAACCCAGCTGTCCATCCTTAACTGGTCGGTAAATAGGTACCACTGCGGTGGAAAGGTAACAGGAGTCTGTGTTCTGGCGTAATGCCTGATGAAGGGCTGGCCCACCCTTCCACAGATGTAATTAACATTAGAGTTGTCGCTCCTGGCTTCGGGCTGTGAATCCGGAGCTAAGCACCGCACCCTATAACCTTCTGTAGGTTGGAGTTCTCTGCAGGGGTCACTTTACCTTTACCTTTTTACATCTTCGAGTAAATTGTAACTTACGTACGTATTTTGAGATATCTCTTCGATTTTATTTTGAAGCTTTGCTAAATTTTGATTAAGAATTAAAATAATAATTTTGATAAAGAATTAAATTAGAGTATGATAGTGCTATGATTTTAGGATCCACAGACAACCTCCAAAGGCGGCCCCTTCGTGCTCAGTCCCAGCCTGATGTAAGTTTTGCATTGAGGTCTTCATGGCTGGGAAATGGGGGTTGGGGGTCCAAATCGACGAAATCGGGTCAACTGCATACCTGAACGGGAGGTCAAATTTCACTGACCCTTGTGCAAGCAAATTTGGGTACCCCTTGTGAGAGCGATTTTTCTTAGGGGGTACCTTTGAAAGCAATTTTTAAGCGATTTTTGCTATTTTTTAATAAAAAACAGCTATTTTTTACTAAAAACGCGTTTTTCGGACGTCTTTTCGCAAAAAATAGTGATTTTAAGTGAAAAATTCCGGCGAAGCCGGAAAATTTTTGGAAATTTTGGCCGTAAAACCTATTTTTTGGACAATTTTCTTACCCCTTGTGGCCAATATTCTTACCCCTTGTGGGAGCAATTTTGCGACCCCTTGTGGACGACTTCGCCGAGGGGGGGGGACATTTCCCCCCCCCCCTTTCCCCCCCTTGTCCACCTGTGGTCAACTGTCAGAATCGGACAAAACTAAAACCGTTCAGTCCGCTTCAGACCCTTCTTGCACGATTCCTTGCAAATGCTACAGACATTTTCATAAGTCGCTGAAAGTAGCCATCATATATCAAAAGATCGTTAATTTTGAAAATGTGGTAGGATCCTTTACTAAATTGTGAACTTCAGTCCCACCCTGCAAAATCCAAATGAGTGCGATCATAAGGCATTTAATAATTATTGAGATGCAACTGTGTTGACTATGTATTAGTGTCAATTTATTTTGGTCCCATGATTGTACGACTGACTGAAATTCTTCGTTATTGACGGAACGGCTTTTTTGAAACTGACCGGCCGGTCTTGTCGAAATGGGCGCAGACGAGCTGACCGGCACAACTTTAGGTTTTAAACTCAAAATCGTTAATCAGGAAATGATAGCAGTGAAAGTTGACTGAATTGTTGGAATCGAAGACAGGGGGGATTAACTATGTTAGACTGGAGACTTAACTTAAGGGGGGTCCATTTTCCAAATTTAACGCAATTCACGTTAAATTTTAATCCTTCAAAAATTAATAAAAAATTTTAATGCCCTAAATTAAAATTCTAATTCCAAGATACCGCAGTTTAACATTTCAGCGTTATTTTAATGTATAATTTGTCCAGTTTCATCAACGTTTGTCGGGAGATTTTTTTGGCGCACGCGAAAAAATAACAACTTTTAAAATTTCCTATGTTTAACACATGAAATCTCAACTTTCAGCTGAAATTACTCGACAACCGTAAGAGCTACGACTAATTTTAAAAACTCGTTAAAATATACCATTTGGACAATAAAATGTGTGAAAATCAGCGAGATCGGAGAAAGTCGAAAAAATAGCCCACAAATGGACCCCCCCCTAACTTAACTTCTTGTGTTTGTTTTAGAGCCAGACTTCCGCCAGTTCAGTGACCCCAGAAGAAAACATGCCTGATCCTTCAGCCCAATCGTCTTCCCCGCCAAACCAGACTAATGGTAAAATAATATGAGATTGCGAAATTAAATTTTAATGTAACATTCGAATTGTGGGTTTTTGCATTTTGCCTGCAACAAACAGAGAACGTAGCCATAATAAGCCATGTTTCCGTAAATGTTTTGGACATCTTTTGATGTATTTATGATTAAGGAAAGGTAGGGGTGGGAGTTTCCAACAGCCAATCAGAATCGACTTTGTTTGGAGGCTTTACAGTATTTCCAATCTTAAAACGGTAAAGTTGCGTTAGGGCGCCCGTGAACTTAGGTCACTTTAATTTTGGTGCGTTAGGGCGCTCAAATGGTGCGTTAGGGCGCCCAGTAAGTGCGTTAGGGCGCCTGTAGAGTGCGTTAGGGCGCCTGATTGTTTTCACGACAATAAAGTGTTATTGTGAATGAAGATCTATTATGAAAGTTTTAGCGTAATGCACAGTTTAAAAATATAAATAGAGAGGGTCCGCATTAATGAAGATATGCATAGTCTGTTCGCCTAAAATTTTACTGCTGAAATTTGAAAGCACAAATTAGTTTTAATTAATTAAAATATATCTGTTTAGTGGAATGTCAAAACAAAATCTTTGTTTACGCGCAAAAAATATGATAATTTTATGGAAACATGAAAATTCATGAAATCTTAAGTTTTGAATTTGACTTGATTCTTTGTATAGAATTTGGAACAGGATAATTGTGATTGTTTTACAAAAATTCAGAAATAAAAATAATTTTCAATTAATTTACATTGATTACTGATTTAAAGTGTTAGTTTAGTTATTTAAAGATTTCACTTTCCCATCTATTTGTACCTTAAACTGCATATTAAGTACTATGAAAGAAACAGACTCGGTTGTTTTCTATTGGAATAGTCGCCTCATAACGCATAGACTGGGCGCCCTAACGCACACACTGGGCGCCCTAACGCACACATTGCGTACGCACCATGTCCAAAAATTGAAAAAAGCGCCTTAACGCACCATAGGGGCGTCCTAACGCAACAGGCGCCCTAACGCAATACAATCCTTAAAACTGGTCCCAATTTAATAGGAAGGATTCTAAATTAACCTCTCAAAACAGCAATCTTTCAGCCCATTTGATTGGCTGACTGCTTTATAGGAAAACGGCTGAATCCTTCTCTCCAAAGGGGACAGTTTTCAGAAAAATGCTGAAATTGTAGTTTTATCTTAATGAATCTTGAAGACTTTGCGCATCTACCCAGCCCTACATTTTACAAGAGAGGACTCCAAAGTGTCGTGTTGGGCTCCGTTCCCTTTTTTGGGACAGGTTATGGGAGGGAGCAGCAACCTGAGATGAAGAGTCGGGCAAAACCGCTGGTCCGTCGTAGGTACCTCCGAAGTATTGCCTAAAACACCCGGGTCATGAGAGCAAAAACTGCACGGAAAAGGGTGATTAGATATGATCTTGTGTATCATGTGTAACGTAATCGAAGCACTGTTTCTACTCGGCACATGTCAAGATAAAAGTCACCGTTTGCTGGGATTTGTTCCTCTAAATTTTATCAAATGCATTTATTTTGATGGGGGTTCTGGGGGTTCTTAATTTTTGTTGAGATTTGATCCTTGACTATGTTGTTTCGTATTTTTGGATAGAGGCTCTGTGGGCTCCTAATTTTTTGACAGATTTGATCTATTCCCACAAATTTTTCGGGGAAAATTGATTAGAGAAGCCAGGAGCCCCCCCCAGAACACCCCGGTTATATGCTGCAAATTTGATGACTGAGATACACATATACACATTACATAGGAAAGATCAGTGTCAGGTAGAAATGATTCGCAACATATGTAGTTGCATAGCGATAGTCACCGAGTGCTGGATACAAACGCATGAAATAATTGAGAACCTCTTTTTTTCTGATGGGGGTTCTGGGAGTTCTAACTTTTATCTTGACATGTGCCTTCTACGTAATAACAGTTTGGACAGCCTTGCTATTGCTTAGTTACTTATAATGTAAAATCGGTCGTTTCTGCTTGGTTTAGGCTTGCATTTAATCTCATGTTTGTTTCGACTTATTTTTCTTGTTTCAGTCCCGTCTACGTCCGCCGGTCCGATGCCCGTCGAAGACCGCCCCGACTCACACGATTCGACCGGAGAAGAGCGGAGTCGGGAGGAAGTCCTCGGAAGCCCGGAATCATCGAGTGGCGACGAATCCCAGTCCATCGAGGAAGACGACCCCAACGAGTGTCTCGAAGACAAGGTCCTTAGGAGGATCTTATTTCTTTAAAAATTGAACTAAGATGGATTTGCAAGCAGTTGTAGCAACGTTCAATCAGGTTGCACGTTTGACATGGTTTGAGGAGAGAGAGAGAGAGAGAGAGAGAGAGAGAGAGAGCTCCAATCCTGTTCCTTTTCTCACTTCAACGGTCAACATTCGCGCGTGCCCATCGGAAGGTCGAGGGTTCCACTCCCGCCGGCCAACCCACATGTCAGTTCCAGTTTCTGGCACATTTCCGCTCAATTTTGGCCAGCTTTTGTGGTTCAAATAGTTCTATACCTGAACCCTGAACCTGCCATTCAGTGCTGGTCTTGGCTTGGATGTTTGCCAGAAGTTCGTTGGCCAATTGGCTTGTCTAGCCTGTTGACTGTTGGACCCCTACCAGTTTCCAATTGACGAAAATTCCTACCAACTTTCGGAACCACTGTTTTATGAAAGCATCAATGCATTAAAATGAACTATTCTGTAAACTAAATGGTTAGATTATTGCAAACAAAGGTTAACGCGGGAATCCGGGAGGGTCTAAGCTGCCC
This sequence comes from Trissonchulus latispiculum, assembly GCA_030248195.1. Lineage (NCBI taxonomy): Eukaryota > Metazoa > Nematoda > Enoplea > Enoplida > Ironidae > Trissonchulus > Trissonchulus latispiculum. Next base: position 63,729 of record JASAND010029365.1, on the reverse strand, counting down.
ACCCAAGTCAGGACTAGGTATACAAGCCCTACAAAAGTCGGGGACAAGAGGTAACGAAAACTGATCAAGTGGTAAGCAAAGCGGGCAGGAAAATATTTGTTTTTACACGACAATGTTCATATATTTCTGGCGTCGCCGGAATTTTTTTACTTGAGATTTTTAGATTTTTAATTTGTCATGAAGATAAGCCAAAATTTTGAATTTTTTCTAAAAATTTAAGACTTGTTACAAACTTTGAAAATAATTTCACAAGTTAATAAAATTTGCATTAACTTTCCAAAACATTTAGCTAATCCATTCTTGAGGTACAAGCCCCCTCAAAAGTTTCTTGGGACAATCCGGGCCCCAGTACCTATGTTAATGTATGATTGAAAACGTGATTAAGATGTAATGCTTAAATTTCAGACATACATAAGTTTGGGGAAATCCAAAGAATGTATGAAGCAGCCAGAGGCAGCTCGTGAATTCTACGAGGAGGGCTTGGCCCTGTACCCGAACAGCGTCGCACTCAGGGAAGCCCTCAGGAAGCTAAACGGTATACAATAGGAATTATTCCATAATGATTTTCTTCTGATACATTAGTCAGGTTTAGACGTGAAAAATGGAAGAGCGGAAACGCGTGGATCCCAGTACAGAATTTCGATCGGCACCCAGTTACACTCTTTCACACCATTCTTTGTAGTTCACTCTGTCTGTGAATTATTGTTGTTTCAGAAGCTTCAGAAGCCGCTTCCTCGTCCCAACAGGAATCCTCGTTTCCTCAGCCAACCCACAGTACTTCAGGTATCAAAAATCGTTCGTTATCATTTTGCAACCGTTTCGAGTTTTGCTTTTGTTGTACCAAGAGTATATGATTGGAAGAGTGGGAAAATTAGCCCTTCCTAATGGAAACGGCTTGCGAGATGATCGGCACATTAAGGTAGAAATCGTGGGAGGTACCACTTACCACTGTTCAGGATGTGTTTATATGTGTTTGAACTAAACGCATCTGATTTGTTAATTCACTACCTTATGTCAAATTTATGTGTATATGGTGACCCCCGAGACATCAAGGGGGGGGGGTACCGTTTAGCGTTATTAAGCGTGTGTTTATGTGCAGTTGAACTGAAATCCATTTGATAGAATACTTAATTATGGTAATCCTTATAAGTGCATTACAGTTTGGTCGCAAATAAACACAGGCTTAACCAGGCTAAACTTTCCCCCCTGAAATCTCGGGGGGGGGGGTTAGGGGATAAAGCTTCGGGTCATGTCCCATCTTGGGACAGAGGATCGAACAATCTATTAGACATCAACGTTAGTATGCGACAATTACCTGAGTTGTATTCACGGAAGTCGAATGATGAAAAATGTGGAAACTAACTAAGAGTTGAAGTTTAGTGTCAGCTAACTTGCGCCCACTTTAATTCTAACTGACGCCCCGCATTAATTTTTTGATGCAACGATTTCTGGATCAATCTTGAACCATCTAACCTCGAGTCTATCTCCAGAGTGACATGGGACCGAGACCCTTGCAGTTTAATGTGGACTATCGATTCTTGTAATACATAACGTGATTTTATTTTACATCTTCGATTCATTCAGAGCTCCGTCAAAGCTTTGCATGTCTTAGCAGCATTAAGTTCACAGTCAGTTACCTAATCTTGTTTCATTTTAGAAGCCGATATTCAGAGACCTGAAGGGAGCGCCAGTCGTTTCAACTTTGGTTCTGCAGAAGCCGTGAATTTGGAGGAGACTATGGAATGGAGGGGTACTGACTACTGGCCTAATATTATCCAAGTTAATTAACTTGCACACAATTAAAATGATCCTTAATTAATCCATTGAAAATGGCATGAGCAGAGACAGAGAGATGCAGGACAAAACAGTGATATAATTACATTGTTATCTGGCAAAATTTGGGTGGAAATTGATGACAGCGGTCTTCTCGGCATTACACTTTTACCCAGCTTTTTGCATTAACCTTTGGCAAAATGGATTCTAGAGAAAGGCATAAGTTCGCCTCAGTACAACAATCATTGGTGTCGATCAAAGCATAAGTTTGTTTCTCGTCATAAGCTTCCAATTTTACGTGTAAAATTTGCACAGTTTTCTTAATGTTGTTTTATTTGTTGCAGCCGCCGACGAGGTGATCGCCGAATCCGCAGCCGTCGATGAAGATCCGGTTGAAAATCGCGTAAGTTATTTTTGCACTGTCGTTTGCTTGTCGTCTTCTTGCTGTTTCAGATTCCTGTTTTCCATCGCCCTTTCCAATCCTGAGGGTGAATTTGGTGTTTTCAATACTGAATCCGTCCGCGAAGAATGGTGATTGGATTTGCTTTCACTTTTCCCACTCGTTTCTAAACAGACAGAAAATTCGACTAAAATCGAGTTCTGAACTCAGTTAAATGTGCTATTGGCCGGTTTGGTATATGACATTTTCTGGGCTCAACAAAAGCGCATTTCTGAGTCCATTTTATCAGACCACCTAATGCTTTTCCTATGCTGAAAAACTTTCGAAAACAATTCGCACTCTTGAAGCCAGTATTTTGAAGGAAATTCTTTACCTTGCCATTACTTATTCTAAAAGTTCACAGTACAGGCTGCTCTGGCTCTGACAAAACTTGAAGGTTGTCTCAGTTCTCGTGTGAGGTGAAAGCGGCACACTTTAGACACAAATTCTGGTTTCATCTCATTCCGCTGAAGCACCAGTGGCGCTGTTAAGAGAGCGTCGGCCCATGTTAGGATAAAAGTAACTTTTTGATGCGTTCTGATCAACCACTTGTATTTCTTGGAGCTTTTAGTTTCTTGGGGTTCTTAATTTTTTGTAGAGATTTGATCTATAACTATGCTTAGTTTCATTTTCTTATGGGGGTTCTTAACTTTTCGAAGAGATTTAATCCGTAACTACATATATTCGGTTTCAAATTTTTGATGGGGGTTCTCGGGGTTCTTAAGGGTTCTGAAATTTTTTTCAAGAGATTTTATCCTAAACTGTCTAGTTTTAAGTTTTTGCTGGAAGTTCTGAGGGTCCTGGAGTCCGGGTATACCGAAAAGTGTGTGTGTTGTCTGGACTTATATCTACGACGAACTGGTTCTTCTTGTCGTCAGCTTTCGATTGAAACCCATATTGTGGATATTAGATGTAGCATATACACAAATTTCAGTCTAAATTTATGAGAAAAGCCAAGAGGACCCCCCCCCCCCAAAGTACACCCCGGTTATATGCTGCAAATTTGCTGACTGAGATACATATGTAAAATTCAAAGTCCTGGATACAAACGCATGAAAAAATTTGAGAACTTCCTTCTTTTCTGATGGGGGTTCTGGGAGTTCCGAGTTTTATCTTGACATGGGCCGGAGCGAGAGCGTCTGTGCGTTAAGCGACTGCCGGTTCGATCTCCACCAGATGTGGTGGTGGTGGTGTGCAACTTTCTTTTACTTTTTTGTCCAAAGTTTCACAATGACGTTTTCACAAAAGCACTTCTCTAGTTCAGCAAGTTTGCACCCCGGCTGTCCAGCGGGTCGTAGCTTGGACTACCTTTCTCCCAAAGACCCAATAGTGAACAGCTGAAATTAGGATTTAAAGCATAATTTAAAAGCATAAAATAATAATCATTAGTGAATTACGTAATCTTGGTCACGCTCTCTTGGTCACCAAACCTGCAGCAGAACACTGATGCTGTAATGACAATGAGTATAATGCACTAATGCAGTATAGTAGTAGTATTTTCCTATACTTTATCACATTTCATTTGTCTATGTTTGCTGTGTTTTTCTTTATTTTAGCTTATGTTTGGAAAAGGGCCCAGTGAGTCTGTGAATGAGGCGGCTGATAATCTGGACAACGATCAGTCTGGCGTTTCTCAAGTTTTTCGAGGCGCCGAGGTGTCGGTCGAAGGCCAAAGGGTAGGAACCGACTTTTCCCATGGAAATTTGTTACATTCCTAAACGTTTTCAATTTCAGCAAAGCCAAAAAGCTGTGTCAGTCTCCAAACCAACCAAATTAGAACCGTCATTCAGTGAACCTGCTCTTTTCTACTGCTTTTGTAAGTGTATTGTGACTGTAAATATTGTGATTATAAATAATATTGCACACAGAATGTGACTGCCACTTCTACAGTTCTTCTAAAATGTACATATGTATCATAACCTGTGCGTTTCATTACTGTTTTTTGTTGTGTTTCAGCCGACCTGCGGAATGCAGATTTCATCCCCTGAAACTCAGCTTCAGCCTCTGTATTTGGGTAGCCCCGTTCCAGGTAAGCAAAATGATGAAAACATCGATTGTTTTCCAAATATTTGTCTTTATCGGGCGTCTAACCAGGGATCTTTCGGCCTGCAGACGAGAATTGCACTGAAGCTCTGTGAAGGGGCAAGATAGGGAGGAAAGCTGTATCCGAGAAAACGGCAAGAGCTGTTAATTTTATAGCGGCCTTTGCAGTTTTCGTTTGTTGAAATCCGCTTGCTATGTAGATTAGATTCGAATTTGAACATTGAATTTGACTAACATTAGAACGGAATTAATGGTTTGAAACTGTCCATAACACACTCTAAGCCATTGCATACTTTCTTTGTTACCACTTTTCTTGTTTCAGTGATCAGGACCGGTCGACAAAGCCTCCACGGAATTCCGAATCTGAATAACATCGAAGAGGAGGCGGAGGAGGAGGAGGAAGATGGAGTTTCGGAGGGAGAGAAACCGAAGACTGGGTGGGTGGACAATCGCCACTGTTTTACAAATTATCAATGATCAAAGAATCAAAGAATCAATTATTAAGCTAAAAGGCAAAGTTGGTTTAGTTCGTTAGTCCGGGAGCAAGCAGATCTCAGCCATTATGTAGAACGATTGCTAACATTTCTGTTTGGAATCATTTTAATTGTTTTCTAGTTTCTTCTAGCTTCTTTTTCTGTTTTCAATTTCAGTTCCTCGCGTGATTCCAGTGAAGACCCCCGCAGAACCTCTGTGGACCCGAGTCGTCGCTCGCCGGCCACTTCCACGGTTGAGTCGTCGCCAGATCCTGTGGTCGGTTTACCCGAAGTTTTTTCTTATTAAAGTTTGCGTCAATATGTAGTATGTGCATAGCAAATAGAACTAATGACATGAGGTGAAAGTAGAACCTGAACTAGGGTCCTGTTAGCTTGCCAGGCTCAGCTATATGTACTTGATGACATGACATTAAATTTATCTGACCCCACCGATTTGATATGAAGGGATTTTGTAATACCGCATTTTTGAGTTTTGGAGGGTGTGGTTCGACTTCCGGTTGGACATATTTTTTACATTACGTCTTCAATTCGTATACAATGCCTGCTTTCCTTTAGTTACAGCTCAAGACATGGATATTTCAAACAAACCTGGAACCTTTGCTGGTTTACCTCGTCTGTTTCAGTCTTTCTATGACATTATGTGGTGGTATTGTCTTATTTCAGGTGATCTTGAATCGATTGAGTTCAGAGGATTTAGCCCGTTTCTCCGTAGATTCGACCCGGGGCCCACATGATGCGGCCAGCAGCCGGCAAATTCTCTCTGAAACCAGTAGTATGCTTCAATTCCTTTATAGTTCTTATTTTTGATTTTGACTATGAATTAACTGGGAAGTAATCTTAACAGGGATCATCGCTGCTGGACTACATAATAGTGAAAAATGAACAAATTCTGGCTGAACAACACATAATTTCGCAATATCTTTGTGGGATTATTGTTCTGGTCCTGGGATCTGCCAAAATGAATAGTTCATGGCATTGATCGATTAACTAACAATCTGATGATATTCCATTGTAAGGGAAGCAGGCACAGGAAAGATGGATAAGCCTGCAATGGGAGTTCAGCTGATGGCCCTGTGGTGTAGTTGGTTAGCATGTCTGCTCCGGAGTCAGAAGGGGCGTGGTTGGAAACCCGGATGGGCCAATTCTTCACTTTCAGTGGCCAGTGAAAAACTGAACCTCTCTCTTCCCTTCTCTCTTTTGGGTCCTGGTTTCGTGGGTACGAGGGTGCCTGACGCCTCCCGTCTTGGGCTTGATGATGCGAACTTGACATTCCTTCTTCTCTCAGTGGCAGTTTGTATTCCACCGCTGCTTTCTAGGCATATTACTTTCTTGTTTCAGGGACCGGGAGCGGTGAGAGACGAATCCGCCACTCCGCCTCGACGTCTCCGTCCTTGGGAAACCTGGTGATCGCAGAGGACGAAGAAGTGGGAGAAGAACGAGTTTCCCCTCCAAAGAAACAGAAAACCGGGTGGGTTCACAATTCCAACCTTTTTGCAATTTATCCGTGATCAATTAATCAAGCCATCATTGAGCCAAAAGGCAACTTTGGTTTACTCCGGGGCAAGCAGAACTCAGCCATTATAATGATTGCTAACATTTCTATTTAGAACATTTTAACTGTTTTCTAGTTTCTTCTAGTTTCTTTTTCTGTTTTCAATTTCAGTTCCTCACGTGATTCCACTGAAGACCGCCGCGGAACCTTTGTGATACCGAGTCGGCCTGCGAGATCCACTCAGCCTGCAACACAGCCTGTGGTTGGTTTGCTCCCTGTTTTTTCTTATTAATGTTTACAACTGTAATATCTGTGCAACAAACAAATATTTTGTGACGAATTTATGTAAACTGTGAATTGCCAAAATAAATGAAAGAATGGAACCTTAATTTTGGTTCTGCAAAGAAGCCTTTTACAGCTAATTGGACGATAGGGTTTACGGAAATTTCACCAAACTGTAGGATCTTAGTTGCACCACAATTTTGAGCCGGGAAGAATGATGACATATTTTTTATTTTGTTTTCAATCAATTTCCTATCTTTTAAACACAGGTTGACTGCAACTCAAAACATGTGACATGACATGTAAACTTCACTGAAAATTTTGAAACTGTTTCTGATGCAATTCACTGATCTTTGGGTTTCAGTTCTTCTATGATATTCTGTGATCTATTGTCTTGTTTCAGGTTACCTTGAATCAAACAAATTTGGAAACTCCGGCCCGTTCTGCTTCACAATCATCCCAGGGCCCGGGAGGGGCGGCTAGTTTTTGGCAGCGAACATCGGATACCAGCAGTACGCTTCAACGTTTTACTTTATTTTTCATTATATGAATTCTTTTTTACTTAATCTTCCCTCCGTCTCTTTCTCGACAACATAAATAACACAATTATGATTAAAGCCTATGATTAAACTATACATGATTTCGCAACAGCTTTTGTGAGATTTCGGTGGTGACAAATTTTAAGATTTACACGGAGAACTCTATTTTGTACTATGCTTCCAGTGCTTTTGGACAGTAGTACCTTCCAGGGGATCGGTCAAGAACAACCCTAGTTTCATTTATTACGTTAAACTGTAAAACTGTGAGTCCTAACTGGCAGTTAATTAATTAAAACTGCTGAGTTGTGCAGAGCCTGATTTGATCCTATTTGATCCGATTTTCTTCACGATTTCCTTCTGTCAAGAAATCGCTTATGTTTGTTTTCGCATTTTGTTTGTTTTAGCGTCGGCGTCTTGTTCCAGTCCGGACTTCGACTCGTCATCTAGCATTTGGTTCGGCAGCGTCAGAGTTCCATCTGTAGGTTTGCTCTCGTTTTCATGAGAGGTAACTTGTTTCTGTAGCCACATTGTAGAATGGAAGGGAATGTCTCTCAGTCATAAATAAATGTCATAAAAACATATTATATCATATCAAATTATATCATAGATAATTCCAAAAATTTGAAAATTCCAAAGCCAAACGTTGGCTGGAATTAAATAATTCATAACTACCATAAGAATCGGCCCTGCGGAGATCGAACCGTGCGCCTTCTGACCTGCAAACAAAATCACGCAATAGAATGGCCGAGTAGTTATTCAATCGTTGCTGTTTCGCGTCACTCTAGTTCCTCGATACAAAACTAATAGCTGTCGTACTGTCAGATCTATAACAACTCAAAATTAAGGAATGGTAAGCAACCAACTCATTTATACCCTATATTAAGTATTACCTAATTTCGTCTGATTCCTTGTCTTTCTAGACCCCGAGCCGAACCCAGGTGTCGCCGCCAACCGAAGAGTACGAAGTCCGTCGCGACCGATCCAGATCCCCTCTCTCGGCGTCCCGCGCAGGTTTGTCCCTCTTCAATACCTTACTGTTAATTAATTAGTAACTGATAACTAGTTCATGAAGTTCCTCCAAAGCCATTGGAGTACAAATTTTGGTTTTGGTACTAAGAAGTCGGAGCGTGTCGTGTTGAGGGGTGCCTGTGTGGGAGTGGTAATCAACAGCCAATCAGATTGCCGAATTGCCTACTTGAAGGCAGTCTTCACTAATGGTCATTGCTCTGCGGATTAAACTATAAGTACCAGCACACCTGTAACTAAACTGATTTAAGTCTAATGCTACTCTTATGGCCTAGTGTTACGTGTTACTAAGCTAAGGTAGAGACAAGAGTGTCACAAGTGCTAGACTGTTACAAGTTCTGTACGCTAACTGTTGTTGACCTCGTGCGAAGTCAGACGCTTGTATGTTGTACCTCAAATTCTGCATGTTTGGTCAAGCTTAGTCGGTCAGTTTAGGTTTAAGCCAAAAATTGTCAATGTTTGTTGCATATTTTTGTCTATTTTAGAGAGAACTGGGATGCTCGGATGCACTTATACAGTTGGGGTAATAACCGTTTCCTAAACATACAGATTAACAATTTAAGTATTTGCGCATTTATCAACAGGTTTTCTGTCCTTTTGATTAATACTTGAACTGAACAGATTTTCTGAACCAACGGCATTGGTTGAATATTGATATGTTAGGACTGACTATTTATTGCTGGAAAGGTTACTACTGAAAGTTTGTGGTTTATCAGTAAACGTTTCTAATCTTGCTGCTTTCTTACTTTAATAACATTGTCATATTTTATTGTTGTTTTTATTATTTTAGCCCAAGTCAGATACCATCCGAACGGACTCGTCGAATTCTCGCCAGCGATCGCGCTCGCCTATTTATCGGCCCAGACAGGGTTGGTCTCTTCAGTTGTCTAAAACTCATTAATTAGCAGCTTCTTCTTAAGGAACCACTGCATTTGATTGTTAATATAGTCCGGTTATTATTCACCTACAAATCCACATCCATGTTTTAAATACTAATTAATGTTGAATGCAATTAAGTGTTGCTTATATAATAATTAAGTTGATTTAACTAAGGGGTTTTGCGTAAACATTCTGTGCTATCAATTTTTGTTAATTTTCATTAGTTATTAAAATATATTTCAATCTAGTTATTTTAGATCAGTCATCTATTCTGTCGCCTCCGTCGAGTCTGAAGTCTCCAGCTCAGACCAGCACACCGGTTGATATTCGCTCATTAGTGTCGGCAATTCATGAAGTAGGTCAATTATTGATTTGATTTCGTGAATTTTGTGAGCCTCAAAGACGGAGTTTTAGCCAAAACCTGTAGTAATTACAGTTTCTTGGCAACTCTATCAATTTATCAAATTTTACATCCAAAGCACTCTTGCTGAGCGAAACTAGCATTGACTTAAAGCACTCGATGTTTGCCTGAAAAGCTGCTATTTAACAACAATGTTGGCAATCAAACAGTTCAACCCCAAAAAGTTTGGGTATTAAGAGTAATTAGGTTTGTCCTATTCCTTTTTGCTTGTTCCAGGCTGATGGGAACCAGGCAACAAAATCAGGTGGCCGAACACCGGAGAGAGCAAAGAAGGTCGCTGCTTCGACTTCTGGATCGTCAAAAGTCTCGTCTTCGAAGTCTGGACCATCTTCCTCGAAAGGTAGCCGTGATCGCCGCTCGACAGAACAAAGTGGAGCCGGTAATTCAAATTAAATTCTTTTTAAATTTTACCTAAGCTGTAAGCTGTATTTTTGCTAGATCTGCTAGCCTAAAGCTGGGATTTTCTTAGTGGGGCTGCGTTGCTTACCAGGTATTTCCATTCGATTGCAAACGACGAAATTATATATTTATAATCACCTTGCTATTATTGTGAACGCTTAACTCCGGGCCAAACTATGCGTAATGCTTCCTCGTTTGATGGTGAGGGGATCGACAACACCCACTCCGTTCGGTGGAGAGACTCCAACAACCAAACAAATTGCGGAAAGTTCTCCCGTTTGGAGACATCTCACAATATTAGATTCTGTTGCATCTATCATCTTGGAGGTTTTCAATCGGATTGGCTTTTGATCTTCAACCAGCCCGGACGAGAGTACACGACAATTCGATTCCCTTCCTCTAAAAGGAAAACTTTCGCTTGGGCCGAGCACCGTTACGCAATGCACAGAAGACGAGAAGCCTAGAAGCCTAGAAGCCTCGCTTTTACTTATGTTTATCATCATTATCACTATCGTTATAATTGTCACCCAACTTGCTGCGTCTATTTTAGGATCAACTCGGTCCAGTGGAAATTCTTCAGGGTCGAGCCGTCGCCAGACAACTCCGGCCGCCGCGCAGCCTTCTACCTCTCGACAGCCCCCACCCGGACCTCCCCAGCAGCGTCAGAAACGAGTAAGAGTCATCTAAATGCATACTATTACTATTATGCAGTACTATTATGTCACTGCAAGACCTGCGACCTAACATATTCGGCCATCAAGTGGGGATCGAACCCAGAACCATGCGCTAACATTCAGACATGCTAACCAACTACACCAACTCCCATGTCAGGCTTATCAATCTTTCCTATGCCTGCTTCCCTTACAACTTGAACAATACCGCATTACCGTAACAGTACCCGTTACCGTCCAGGGATGTATTTGCTATGTTCACGCAGCAATGAAAGAGAATGAAAGAAAGTTGAAAAAAAATCGGGCCCTGGGCGTGACTCGAACCCGCGGTCTCCTACTTAACGCGAAAACGCTCTAGCCAACTGAGCCCAGGTGTTTCAGTGAAGCTTTAAGCTTTTTTATGAGCTTTAACCGGAATTAAAATTCAAAGTGTACAACTTTCAACGCACAAGTGCATCATTGCACACTGCAAGTTTTAAAGATCAGTTTCAAGCAATGAACATAGCTGTAAACAGTTTCTAGGTAACTGTACCAGTTTATCAAATTTTCCCGCTAAGCCACTTCAGTCCACGTAACCATGCAAGCTGAATGTTTCTTTCTTTAATGTATATTGTGAAGAAAAGTTTGTGTGAAATGCTGACTTTCTTATTTTAGATGGAGCTGAGCCAGGAAGCCCCGACAGTTGGGCAGAAACACCAGAGTAAGGAGAAGAGCACCAGTTCAAGGAGGGAACCTTCCGGCACAGGTCGTCCCCAGTCCACTCAGAAAGCCACCGGTTCAAGTAAGAAATGGAATTTTTCGCAGATTTAACAGCTAATCGGGGAGATTCTAGACGGGAGGCCCACAGGGCGTTGTTGAGAATGTGTTTGTACAGGATTGCAAGTTATTTATAGTCCTTTCTTCTTGTCATTATTGAGTAACAGTACTGCGACTAGAATACACGAGTGTAACCACATTTTGATGGAGGCAGCGGTCCAACAAAACACACCTCCACTCCATGGAGAGTTGACAACAACCAATCAGATAGTAACAGGGTTTGTAGGAAGGTCACAACGTTCCCCACTAAATGGGATGTTGCTTTTGTATCTAATTGGCAGTTTGCGACCCTTGGCTTCCACTCAGCGGGAAAGCCTTCTCTTATTGTGGTCGGAGCACCGTTACGCAATGCAAAGAATACACGAAGCCTTGTGGTTTACTCTTCTTCTTATTGTTTATTCATGCTGCGTGTATTTTAGGTTCAACTCGGTCCAGTCAGAGATCTTCGGGGTCGATCCGTCACCAGACAACTCCGGCCGCGCAGCCTTCGACCTCTCGACAGCCGCCACCCGGACCTCCACAGCAGCGTCCCAAGAGAGTAAGAGTAAACTAAATGCATACTATTACTATTATGCAGTACTACTATGTCACTGCAAGACCTGCGAAGCAATACATTCGGACATCAGGTGGGGATCGAACCCAGAACCATCCGCTTTGTACACTGACGGACGCTCTGTCGATTGAGCCATTCGTTATTGTACCTGCTCATTATTGTAGCCAACAGTACCTCATTATTGTACCTGCTTCCGTCCTGGGCTGTGTAATGTTCACTCACCAAGGTCGACTGATCCATCCTTTGAACACCTGGCTTGTTCCTTGTCATCAACCAGTAATAGTCAGCTATCCCCGAGACTGGTATTTGCATATAGGTTGTAATTCACATTTCACATTGTTTTCTGTCTTGTTTCAGGCCAAACGAGATTGGACGGCGCCAAAGCCACAGCCAACGCACGGCTATTTTCTGCGAAATCGGGACTATATTGGAAGACCGTGGGATGCACATGGTTAGCTTAGCTCTCTAATATTATTGTAGTATTTGATTGAAATTTGCTTAGAGAAAATTAGACCACGAGAAAAACGTTGACAGGTGCATCCGACAGGTGAAAGTTGATTTAATTAAATAATTAATTAAATAATTGCATTAATCCTGACGTTCACAACTGTTATCTGTTCTGGATTGCCATAAGGACGGCGGGCTGGTCTATTTCCTTATTACAATTGCAATCACTACCACAATCAGAATTAGCTGTCACAGGCCAAGGTTCCACGGCGATTTATGTATTTTTGACAACACAAACCGTATTCATATGCGATTTTTGTCTGTCTCTTTTTTCAGGTGAAAAATGCAGAGGTTGTACTCTGATGTTCTTTACTCGGCCGGAGTGTGAAAAGCATGAAGCCCGGTAGGTTCGCTGATTTCACTGAAATTTCGCTAAATACTGATTGTGGGTGTGTGGATCCACAAGTGCCTGAAACTATTGCACACCAAGGCACCAGAAATCGAACTCACGGTGTTTCGCTTGCGCTCAGAAGCTCTAATCGATTTCTCAGCCTCAGAACGAGCTGAAAACTGGTGCTATACTAGTTCACTATTCCAAGAACAAAAATTCTCTAATAATAATAATAATAATAATAATAATAATAATAATAATAATAATAATAATAATAATAATAATAATAATAATAATAATAACAAGCAAAGTGGCATGAATGGGTTGCCGCTGGCATTTTTCCTCTTATCAGGAGTCATATCTGAAGCTGCGTACATTTAAGAGCTTTGGCCCTATTACAACTTTTTATCTACTCAATGAGAGCTTCCGAATGACACCGGTATCGACCGGATCCGACAATTTTCAATTTTGACCCATTTTAGCCGGTTTTGGCCATTTTTGACCCCTTTGACGCCCCGTAACTCATTTTCTGTACATTTTGGTGCTTTGTCCCTATTACAACTTTTTATCTACGCAACGAGAGCTTTCAAATGATACCAATATGAGTCCGATCTGAGAACTTTCAATTTTGAGCCATTTTGGCCGTTTTTGGCCATTTTTCACCATTTTTCGCCTCATAACTCAAAATGGGTGCATTTTCAGGCCTTGACCCTATTACAACTTTTTCATTACTCGTCGAGAGCTTTCGAATGATACCAAAATTAGCTCATTTGGACAACTTTTTTATTTTACTCATTTTTACTCACGGGGGTGCTCCGGGAGCACCTCTGCTCCCCCGGGGCTCCCCGCGCTTCCGGGAGCAGCTCAAGTCAAGACCTTCAAAATGAGGTATCAACCACCTCTCTACCCCTTTCCAATCTCGAGATAGAGGGGGGGACAAGAATCCGGAGAATAATAAATAAATAAATAAATAACGGACATACTCAACACAAAGGGTTGCCTTTTTGTGAAAAAGCGGCAACCCAATAATAATTAAGATAATAATAATATTAATAATAATAATAATAATAATAATAATAATAATAATAATAATAATTAATGATTCTTTGTTCCTTTTAGGTGCAATCAGTTCAGAGAGAAGGAAGAACGATTGGCGCGAGCGGTCGAGGAGCGACGGAACCAGCGGAATGGGGTTCTCCCGGGACCTTCTCGTTAAGGGTGAGATATTTGAGGAATTTTTATTTCTCAATCAATATTGCAGCTGATTTTAGCTAGTATTTTTCATCCATCAAATATCAAGATTCTATTGGATATCAGGAGGCAGCTGTTTGGTGGCTTTGAAGTGGTATCAAAGCTGAAATTTTCGAGATTTTCGGTTTGCCGCGCTTTTTGGTGCCCAAATTTCTTCTTCGTCAGTTTAATGTATTTGTTCGGTTAAATCGTACCGTATTTTTGCCAGATATACTGCAGTAAAATTTGGAAAATATACAACCTGGAAAAGAGATAGCAACAGACAGAAATGGGTGATAATTCTTACACATCACCATGTCTCTCTAAAATAGCAAACTCAACCTGTTGATCCCTGCTGCTTTGATTCTTAAGACCTTTTCTGGAAACTTTTAGAGGACAGAAGAGAGTTACGTTAAGTTAGCTCGAATCGTTCAAGGAAGAGCAAAACAGGATATAAAAGTCAAGCTTGTTTGAAACAACTAGTTTTAGCACAACCCTAGTTTGTTCCACACTTTCTCTGGGAAAGGCCCGCAAAAAGGCTACAGTTTCATTTTTCTGTTTGTAGAATGGCGTTTTTCTTTTCAGGCATCCATCGTGGATTTGGTTTGAAAATGTGAATCACTCTTCTGGTTTTCTTGGTACTCCGTTTGTTCCCCCATTTTTTGGTAGAATCCCTCGGAAGATTTTGGTTGATTGCTTTCCCTGGAAGAGAAAATGTGATTTCTCCTTTCTCTGGTACCCCTCTTCTCTCTATGTAACAGTTGGTAATTTTGCTTGTAAATGATGGTTTTATTGTCAAATTGTGTGACCAAGCTCAACAGAAATTGAGGTAACAAATTGAATTTTCATTTCTTTGAGCAATTCTACAATATGCTCAGCTGTTGTTATTTGAAGGAAATCAAAAAACAGTTTCTTTCATTGTCTAATTTACCTACTTGTACTTCTGACGCATATGGGTGCTACTGATTGTATTAAGGTTGGTGGTTAGAGTTAAAAATTTGCTAAAATTTTCAGTTGAAGTTTTTTCATTTCTTTTTGTTCAATATGATACATATTTAAATTTTATGTTATGGCATGACAGATATGACACAAATAATCTCTGTTTGACACCGAGGCTGGATGAAACATCTTGTGGACATGCTAATAGGCACAATGCAGGAGAAAAATTGCAAGAATACGCTAAATCATAAAACTTTGGTGAAAGGTTTTGACAGTTGCTGCAAAATATTTTATGGATTTACAGATTAGTGACAACAGCCTACTCTTCCAGAAAAACCGACAACAATAATTTGTCGGTTCCCCTTTTTTCCCCTTGCAAATAGAAATATTTGTACTCAGTGTGGTTGAGTACGTACTTAACCAGATTTCAGGGGCAACAAGACGTTTAAAAACAACCTTGGACTTTTTGCTGTGGCCGTTATTTATCATATAGTGATTAGCTTTTGAACTAAAACGCTAAAACTAAACTAAAAGGTATTGGCTTTGGCTAAAACCTTTCTTGTCAAAATTATGATATTGATGTAATTCGGGTCTGAGGTGAGGATGGAACCCACAACCGTGGTGACCTAGGAAAACGCTCTGTCGATGGAGCCACCCGGGCGCAATAGAACCAAGCTTAAATTTGAATTTTGAATTCTCCCAAAGTCTCGCAGGGAGTAAACTTTACACTGCTACATAATTTTGTCGGCATTCTTTTATTCATAAATGCAGCGCGCATACCTGTCAAAATTTAGATTAAATTGTGCAAAGGCGGGGCCATGTGCCCCAGATTTAGATAAAAGTCATTCTTTGCTGCGTTCCCCTCCTTTTTTCTCTCTGAAACCTTTATTTTTATGTTATTAAGGATTGTCGGGTTTCTTAGCTGAGATGGAAACTGGGTCATGGGTCGTTTGGGTTGCTATTTTTGCTTGGATCACTTGGTCTTGGGTCACAAATTTTGTGAAATCTTTGGGCCACTGTGGGTCTGGGTCAACAATTTTGGCAGGACGTTTTGAGTCTGGGTCGCAAGGTCTTGCTAAGTCTTTAAAGCAGTTTCCGATTTAAATTTTTGTGGTGGAAATTTAGGTAACTTTAAAGGTAAACCACCGCTTCTCAAAAATTTTCGCGCCTTCGACGTGATTGCTAACAATTTAATTAGATTTAGTACTCACTTCGCAGAAATCAGAAAGGTAGAAGTGACTCTCCCTGCAGTTCTATTTGAGTCGGTTCACATAGTGAAAGCCACGCACTATGGTGGACACATTTATGTCGATTTTAAAATTTTATAGCATAATTCACTCCGGTCTCATAAGCAAAACTGCCAGAAAAATGTGGCAGTGGCAATTACTTCTTTCAGTGCTGTCATTATTGAATGATAATAAATTTTTTCACAAATAATTTTTGTTTTCATTTGTTGAATTAATACAATACAATGCAATACAATAAATGAATAGTTGCCAATTTGAGCTAAATTTAAGAATTATAAGTCTAGTTCAATTGTTTTTAAGCGTTAAAAAGCATAAAACTGTAAATTCTTTTAGAAATAGTTATTGCTGGAATTGGACCGCTGAAATTTTTAAGACAAAAATGGGTACGGTGTTGCACGTCACAACAGCAGAAGATGTGGTGTCTTGTCTTAATAATGCATTGGACCAATTCAAAAGCTATATGCAAAGTACTGATGTCCGGTATTTTTATATGCTATCAAGAAAAGCTTTGAAACTTTGTTAGGTACGACCCTAAGCTTTTCTTAGAAGTTCTTAGTTTTTTCTGAGCAATTGGATCTCAGGTATTTTGTCGGGCGTTCCAGTCTCTTGAGAATTCTTAAGTTTTCTAAGACTTGATCCGCACCAAGTTGCTTCAAACTTCCCTGAGAGGGATCGTAACTCCTTATAGGGAATCGGAATCAGAAAATTTCGGGAACTGAGTCTGTTTTCAAGACTCGGTTCTACTTCATGGCTCCACTTGTGGTTCATCTCATCAATTGGTTTCGATAGAAATTACATAGACTGTGAGTACTGGATTTAGTGTAAATCTACAAGGCTTTAGTGTAAACTTGTGAGAAAAGCTAACCGGACATACATACATTAATTATGTATTACAAATTTGATGACTATCATACATCAATATATTTGTATAAACATATAAATTAATACTGTTCAAAATAGGCAATTATTGTAATTGACTTGTCTATTAGAGATCTGTTCCTCTACATAGCTATACTGCGTACTGGATACAATCTCATGAAAAACATTGAAGACCTCCATTTTCGGGCGGCAGATCTTGGATTCTACACTTTGGATCATTACGTGGACAAGTTTTGTTTCAATTAAATCACTGAAATTTTGTATTGGTAGAGCGCACATTCGATGCATGAGAGGCTGCGGGTTCAACCTCAAAAGCGAATCCATTCAGAAGTCCGCAGTGCATCGGTTTATTGGTCAGATTAGGTCAATTAACTTCAGGCTTACTGCTAAAAGCTGCTTCCCCAGATAGAGCCTTCCTGTAAATAGTTATATCTTATAATTCCAGATCAGACAAAAACTAAAAGTTACACCTAATGGAGCGTTCACCTAAGACAAAACTTGTCGATTCGGCTGAGACTCCACTTAGGTCAGTCCTTGCTTTAGGTAAGGTTTATTAAGGTTTATTCCTTAATAAGGTTTATTCGGTATTAAAATGTCACCTTAAAAATTTGACTCCACCGGGAATCGAACCACCAACCGTCAGGTCGAAGCAGAGACCTCACGTTCTATCAACGAAAAGGAAACGATCCGGAAAGGTTTCTTGACGCTGAGTGTGAGACTTGCGAAATTCGGAACGTCAATATTATTCTCATGGAAACTCCACCTCGACTGAAGCCTGTCTGTGCGACATAGTAAATCGGTTATACGTCATACCCCTACCTCTACCATCCGTGTTTATTGCATGCTATATCGTCAGTGGAGTGTAACCATGGCTCGCAAAAACAAGGACATTCCAAACTGTCAACGAGAAGTAGCATAAAGCTAATGGATGCACTTTCCAGGCCATTACATTTCGACAGATTCGGCTTCCACTGAACGAGGATAGCTGTTGCAAAGCCACATCGCGGGAGCTTGAATTCTCTCAAACAGATCGACACCTTCTTGTCTGGAAGGCAGGAGAGAACAGAGTTCTAACGTTCTCTGAGCAATAAGTCGAAGCTTCGACTGAACAGCAAGCGGGATCGGACTTTGATCCCACGCAGAGCTTCAGAACGTGAATTCGCGGATTCCATGAGCAAGTAGTGAAACCTCAGCCGTGGCAAGCAGAACACATTCAGCACTATTTCGATCACGTTGGAATCCGTATGTCGCATCTAGCTAGTTGTCAGGAGGAACATTAGGGAAAACCGTAGGCCTAAGTTGTGACTGCTGACGACATTTCTTCCCCTTAACCAGCCTGTTCTTGCATTCACCCGCTCTCCAACATCATCATGAGTAATGTTATTGCACTTAAATACCGAAGAAATTGACACAATTGTAATCTTCAGCACCAGCAGCATATGATTTTAAACACATGGAAGCATAATTCCAAAAAACAATGATGCTAAATTCATGACGCGCTGAATGCCAATCCTTGAAGGTTGTACTGTAGGGAAAACCAAGAGTGCCTAACGACAAGAGTAAATAACTGAGTGTGACGAGGCGTCACAATCTTAGTTATTAGCTGGCAGACATCATCTGCACAAAAACGGTGACCTCCCCACAACTGAGTACCTTCACTTCAAACATTTTTGACCGCTACAAGTGCGACTTGTAGTTCCAAGCAGACTTAATTTACGTGAGTAAAGTAGTACTGCTTGCGAGCTTTAAAATGCAAGTGTCGAACGAGTGAGCGTACACAATTATGTACTGGGAACTCAGTTGTGAGATGACCAGCCGATTGAGTTAATTTTAGCCAGCTTAACTCATTTAAATCGCTGCGCAAAAAACCCTAAGAGTGTAACGCTTGTCACACTTTTAGCTATTATGACTCTTGATGATGATAAAAGTATGACACTAAACCTAGGGCCTTTTCATAAAAAGCTTAAACGGCTTAGCTTAAACGGCTTAACTTAAAGGGCTTAAATGGCTTAAAAATTCCTTTTCATGAATAATCGGCTTAATCGGCTTAAACGGCTTAAACGACCTAGGCGGCTTAAACGGCTTAGCTTAAACGGCTTAGTTTAAGCCGTTTAAGCCGATTAAGCCGATTATTTATGAAAAGGAATTTTAAGCCATTTAAGCTAAGCCGTTTAAGCTAAGCCGTTAAGCCCATTTTTTGTGAAAACCTTTTGACAATTTATAAAAAGTGAACTGTCATTCTGCTTTATTGTAGCTTGAGTGAGTCAACACTATTTAAGGTGCTGGTTCGGGTATTTGGAACAAACTTTAAAGTCTGTAATTTATTCAGTTCTTGGAATTCGGCGATAACTCTTATATCATTTTAATACTTGGCAGGGCAGAGTAGAGTGGGTTAAAAAGAGTTAAAAATGGCAGAGTTGAAATGCTTTCATGAAAAAGGTTAATTATAGTTCTACTTTACTCTACTCAACGTTTCTTGAAGAGGCTTCACGTTATACCGCAATTTACTGGTGATTCCTTTTGGAGACACCAACTTTGAACAATTATTGCTCATTCATTACTTACATTACTTATACGAGAATCTGCTTAGCTTCGGTGAGCGGACGGGAAGCAGACTAGCCATTGCGAGTTTTTTTTACAGATTGAGCCTTGAGTAAAATTCAGGCCAATTTTTAAATTTTTATTTTCAAAATTTCTTGCAATCGAAGGAGTTTGGATTGTTTTTGATGAGTGGATCATGAAGACAACTAAATTTGGAAACTTTCTGCAGAATATAGTAAAGGGACTGAAAGTGGGTCACATTTTGGAGACGTGCAAAGTGAACCACCCATAGCCAATCAGCCTATTTCTGGCTCAAAATCAACCAGTTATTTGATAGATGGGTGGGGATTGTTGCAGGCTTTCCGCGAATATACACATAATTGCCACACGTGATCTAACGGGCTTGCTGTATTCAAAAACAATTCCAGTGATTCACTTTGCAGGGTGGCACACATTCAGTCCCTTTACTCTATCGATCCGTGACTCAAAAATTAGTGTACAGCGCTACCCTCCCGCACACAACTTTAAAATTGCATTTTTGAAAAGATCCAGAGCGGATCAAAGCAAAGTAAGGGTGGATCAAGAAGTATTCCACCAAAGGATCATGACTCAAAAGGTTTTTGGTCTGACTCAAGCAGTGGGTGTGCTACGGGTACACACGTAGTTAATCTTTATTAGTGCCTTAGTTATGGATATGGAATTCTTAGGGCGAAGACATCTCTGCCTTATATGTCTCACTCCCACAACCACTTAATAGAGACTTTAACTAAGTAGTCAGAATCCTCTACCGAATAGTTAAATTGATAATTCGAATCCTGTTAACATTAAACAAAATGAAAAATCTACTATGAAAACAAATTCATGAGTTACTGACGCTTTTCTGAAAGATTAACAGATTTATGTGAGTTGCAAAGCTGTATTAACAAAACTGCAGGCTGGAATATTCATTTAAATTTGTGCAAGCATAAACTAACCTGAAACAACCTGTAAACAAATCGTTTCAAACTTGAATAAGCTATTATTACTCTGAATCTGAATAAACAGAAGGTTATTTATTTAGTTGAGGCTGTTTTTTTCAAACTTACCACTAGTAACAATTATACCAGTAACGCCATTGGATTCTCCACATTGTGAGCTTCATTTTGATATAAATATCGTTAATGTACTCCAAATATTAAAGAAGTTATGACCATTTAAATATGACTACTACTATGGTTTAAGTCGTTTAAGCGCCGTGATTTTACGTGGCTTAAAAATCAAACAATTTGAACTGCATTTTAAGCCATCTGCTTAAACGGCTTAAACTGAAATTATTTATGAAAAGGAGGTCGGCTTAAACGGCTTAAATTTAAGCCGCTGCATTTTTAAGCCGGTGTGCTTTTTATGAAAAGGATTCGGCTTAAAGTTTAAGCCGATGGTTATTTATGAAAAGGGTCGGCTTAAACGGCTTAAATTTAAGCCGTTTAAGCCATTTAAGCCGTTTAAGCCGTTTAAGCCGACCACCCTTTTCATAAATAAATTGACTTTTAAGCTAAGCCGTTTAAGCGCTTTTTATGAAATGGCCCCTAGTCTCGTTATCAGAGCAAAACTACGATCTGTTCGCTAACTTACTACCTCCCACAAATTGGACCCACCACTTTAAACAAATTTAAGCGCTATGTTTGTCTGTGTTCTGCTCGCAACAGACGCACATTTAACCAACTGAGTAGTTGTGTTTTCGAGCTTCAGCATGCAAGCGTAACGCTTAAATTAGTTTGAAGCGATGGGTCCAATTTTGGGGGGGGGGGCAGCCGTTAGCGAACAGAGCATAGCTTTTCCTCTGATAACAGAGACGAAGCTTAATGTCATAGTCTTATCATTATGCACTCTTGCTAATACTGATTCACAGGCACTTAACCATCATTCTTTGGCGATCTTGCAAAGTTATCAGGTGTTCAGTAATAATTGATGTGTATGCTATATTCTATGTATACTGTATATATTGCGGGTATCAACTATGTACACTTGTAGTCTGTAATTATTCATGTACATGTTGTACTGTAATTGTAAATGTATGCATTATTTGTTACAGAGCACTAGGTACCTCCAGGCAGAGGCCATAGAGGTGCCAGAATCTAATGCTTGTATTGTGTCATTACTGATGTGCGTACTGTACTGATAACATGTATGTACTATTGGTTTCAGAGCTGGTAACACCAGGCATAGGCCATAGAGGTGCCAAGAATCTACTGCTTGCATTCTGTCATTCATGTGCACATTGTACTGATAAAATGTATGTACTATTGATTTTAGAGCTGGCACCTCCAGGCATAGGTCGTAGAGGTGGTGCCAAGAATCTAATGCTTGTATTCTGTGTTTAATCATGTATGTGTTGTACTCATAGGACAACGTGGGGGAATGGGGGATGAAGACTTCCCCCCCAGACCGACAAAAACGGGTAGTCCCCTCAGCGAAAAGGACAAAACGGCAGGTCCTCTCTTCAGAAAGGAAAAAAGGGTAGATCCATCAGCGATTTTTACTAAAAATTGATAATGTTTTAGCAAATTTTACCGATTTTTTCAGAAAATTTCTTTAAAATCGCTAAAAATTGCCATTTTGTTACTAATTTGTGGTCAAAACTTTAAAAACTCGCAACTTTTATTAATTTTTTTACAGACTTTTTAAAATTATGGAATTTTTCAGGGGTAGACCCTTCGCCGAGGTCGGAGTTGACCCCCCAGAACCGGACCCCGTGTTAATGTATGCTTGTACTGCAAGGGTAAATGTATGCATTATTTGTTTCATAAGCCATAGAGTTACCATGAAACTACTGATTGTATTCTGTGATTCATGTATTCTGTATTCATGTGCGCATTGTACTGATCAAATGTATGCACTATTGGTTTCAGCAGGGGTACCTCCAGGCATAGGCCATAGAAGTGCCAAGAATCTAATGCTTGTATTCTGTCATTATTCATGTGCGTGTTGCACTGTGCTGTTAAATCTTATCAACTGCTGCTTTTAGAGCTGGTACCTACAGGCATAAGCCATTGAGGTGCCAAGAGTCTAATTGACATCTCTATGTAATGTACGTATTGTATTGTGCTGTTAAATCTTATCAACTGTTGCTTTTATTATTTGTATCAGAGCTGGTGCCTCCAGGCATAGGCCATTGAGGTGGTGCCAAGAATCTAATGCTTGTATTCTGTGAGTATTTATGTACTTGTTGTACTCTGCTGTTAAAGTATTCAACTGTTAGTTTCAGAGCTGGCACCTCCAGGCTTAGGTCATAGAGATACCATGAAACTGATTGTATTCTGTGATTATTCATGTGCGCATTGTACTGATCAAATGTATGTACTATTGGTTTCAGAAGTGGGACCCCAGGCATAGGCCATACAGGTGCCACGAAGCCCATGCTTGTATTGTGTCATTAATCATGAATGTACTGTGTTGTGCTTTGCTGTATTGTCAAATGTATACATTATTTGTTTCAGAACCGGTATCTCCAGGCCTAAGCCGTAGAGGTGCCAAGAAACTACTGCTTGCATTCTGTCTTTATTCATGTGCGCATTGTACTGATAAAATGTATGTACTATTGGTTTCAGGAGTGGCACCCCCAGGCTCAGGCCATAGAGGTGCCACGAAGGTCATGCTTGTATTGTGTCATTATTCATGTGCGTATTGTACTGTGCTGTTAAATCTTACCAACTGTTGCTTTTAGAGCTGGTACCTCCAGGCATTGACCATAGAGGTACCACGAAGCTAATGATTGTATTTTGTGATTATTCATGTATGTGTTGTACTGTAAGGGTAAATGTATGCATTATTTGTTTCAGACCTGGTGCCTCCAGGCATTGGCCATAAAAGTGCCAGGAAACTACTGCTTGCATTCTGTCATTATTCATGTGCGCATTGTACTGCAGTGTTAAATGTATTTATTATTTGTATCAGAGCTGGTGCATACGGCGTAGAGGTTAAGCGAAACTTTGATGCTTTGTTTTTTGGAATTGTTCATATACTTATTGTAGTGGTAAAATGTACGTATGTATTGTTTCATTCAGAACGCCGGTTTTCTGCAATACTTCTCCGGATATATTTGCAATACTGTTGTACTATTTCACTGCATATAGAGGGTTTCAGAGCTGGTACCTCTCGGCAGAGGCCACAGAGGTGCCACAAAGCTAGTGCTTGTATTCTGTGATTACTCACGTACGTGTTGTACTGGTAAAATGTATGTATTACTGGTTTCGGAAGTTGTACCTCCGGACATAAGCCATAAAAGTGTCACAACACTAAATTCGCTTTCTATTTGTAATAATCTATGTACGTACTTTTTGTGTTGTTAAAGTGTTTGGTTTCAGAGTTTTCAGTTCCTCCAGCAGGTTCCTAAGTCTTAACGGTGCAACGAAGCTAAAACTTATTTGTTGTAATAGTTGCTAGGCGTAGTGGGCGTGCTTATAAAATGTATGTCTAACTGGCTTAGAAAGCTTTACTCCTATTCGGTAGAGGTGCTAAGGAAACATTCTTGCTTACATTCTGCGAATCCATGTACTTGTTGTAGTGGTAAGATGTATGCACTGCTGGATTCAGAATGCCAGTTTTCTGCAATACCTGATTTATTTGCAGTACTGTTACTCTGCATGTGCTGTTAATTTCCGAAGTGATACCTCCAGGCATAGGCCAGACAGGTACCGCGAAGTCCATGCTTCTATTCTGTGACTACTTATATTTGCATGCATGTTGTACCGGTAAAATGTATGTAGTGCTGTGCATTCAGAATGCTGGTTTTCGGAAAATAACTGATCCATTCATTCTCTGTTAGCTGCACGTTCTTATAGGATTGAAAATCGGGTTACGCCAGATGTAGTGCTACGAAACCAGCATGCTTGTATTGTGTGATTATTAATGCACTTGCTGTACTTGTTAAATAGGAAACGTGTAAAATGTTAGTATGCAAACTGTAAAACGTACTTGCTCTGTGTAATGATGTGTTTACTTTATTACTGTGACAATTCACTCTTGACTTCAGAAGTGATACCTCAAGATTTAAGCCAGAGTGGTGTCTCGATGCTAGCATGCTTACTTTCTATCGCAATTTATGTACGTATTAGTTGCATTGTAAAAATGTATGTACACCGCGCATGGCTTTGGAAGTGCAACCTCCAGGGATTGATTGTAGCGAATCTAGCATCTATGTAGTCATGTAGTCCTGCTTCCATATGTTTAAAATAACAGGCTTAGTTTTAGGTTTAAATTTGAGGTGGGAGTCATGGGTGGCTCAAACTTGCTCCCCACTGGTCACCAAACATAGGGGCATATTTTTGAAACATTTTGCGCAGTTTTACGTTTATGAATCGCTAAAAATGGCTGATTTTAGGTTGTTTCAGGCTAATGCGAAATTCCTTTAAAAATCTTTCGAACCCGGCACAAGTTTTTAAATTAGAGAAAAATTGTAAAATTTGCCAATTTTTCGAGCTATGGGAGGCCGGAATTTATAGGACGGTATTTTGGGGGCGGGGCTCATCACATTGGAAGAGGTCGGCGAATGGGTGACCAGTAAAAATAAGCCTGAATGATATGCTGTTGTTTCTGTCCGTGGGACGATGACAATTGTGTCCACTTCGTAAGTAAGTGCAATAACATTGCTGATGATGTTGGAGTGCGGGTGAATGCAAGAACAGGTTGGTTATAGGGAAGAAATGTCGTCAGCAGTCACAACTTAGTCCTCCGGTTTTCCCTAATGTCCTTCCTGACAACTAGCTAGATGCGACATACGGATTCCAACGTGATCGAAATAGTGCTGAATGTGTTCTGCTTGCCACGGCAGAGGTTTCACTACTTGCTCATGGAATCCGCGAATTCACGTTCTGAAGCTCTGAGTAGGATCAAAGTCCGATCCCGCATGCTGTTCAGTCGAAGCTTCGACTTATTGCTCAGAGAACGTTAGAACTCTGTTCTCTCCTGCCTTCCAGACAAGAAGGTGTCAATCTGTTTGAGAGAATTCAAGCTCCCGCGATGTGGCTTTGCAACAGCTAGCCTCGTTCAGTGGAAGCCGAATCTGTCGAAATGTAATGGCCTGGAAAGTATATACATCCATTAGCGTTATACTACTTCTCGTTGACTGTCTAGAAAGTCCTTATTTTTTGCAAGCCATGGTAACACTCCACCGACGACACAGCACACAACAGGCACCAATTGTAGAATCAGCGGTATACCCAGTAAGAATGTAGTCTACAGAGTAATGATTCTATAAATTAAAATCAAAGGCGAAAGTGGATTTTTCATTTAACAACTAACCCAACTAACCTCTAACAAGCTACTAACACACTAACACTAACTAACTACCTCTAAATTCACTTTCGCCTTGTACATCCGACTGTTTTTATTGCTATAGTTCTTCCTTTTCTGTGGCTTCTTTCTCATCGCTACAATTAAATCCGATCCTGCCAATAACTGCCGTAGAGTTTCTCATTTATGGCTCATGACAGAAAGGGAACCTAAAGAAATGGGAAATAATGAATAGGCGAGCCACTGCCCTTTAAATTGCTTCTAAAGTTATTCAAGTCTTCAGCTGAGGGGAGGATTAAAGTATTCGGATCGACTGCCTTGCAGATTTACATGCGATCAGTCAGCCTGAGTTTCTCTTTTCATACTCTACGTTGTACATCTGTTAATCCAAAGCTTTTTGTATCGAGTTACTCTTTAGAGAATCAATGCAGGTCTAGTTGATCCTACTTCGGACTGGATTAACCATCCCCGAGTCTGTGCTTGAAAACCCGGTTCGCAGAACCTAATGAATTGTTTAGTGGCGCAGCTTTCGCTCAAAATCGAAAGTCGGCATTCTTCGAAAACGTGTTATACATTTTCCTAAGCTAGCATAAGCAGGACGCCAAAAGTTACTTTTCAATTCAGCGCGGTGGAAAACATGCACATGTCAAATGTTTGCTCGATTGCTAAAGTTTTAAAAAGTTTGAACGTTGACCGTGGGGAGAAGTACACTAGAAACAACTGGGAACCTTGTAGGCTGCGTAATACAGACGTTGTCGTTGTAAGGCAATTTGCAGTATGCGCTGCCTCAGCAGCAGCTCTAGTCCAGATATTGTCAGAATTATTCTCATTAAGTATAGTGACCAGAGCCTAAGCCCGGTTATACCTGTTGGCTCGACCTCATTTCTATTAATATTGTTCAAATACAGATTCATAAATAGGAGCAGAAGACAAGAGATTGAGTAATTGTTTCAATTGTTGCCTCAGTAGCTCTAGTCTAGGTATTGTCAGAATTATTGTCATTACGTCTGGTGTGGTGACCAGAACCGGTTATACCTGTTGACTCGACCTCATTTCTATTAATATTGTTCATATACAGATTCATAAATAGGAGCAGAAGATAAGAGATTGAGTAATTGTTTCAATTGTTGCCTCAGTAGCTCTAGTCTAGGTATTGTCAGAATTATTGTCATTAAGTCTGGTGTGGTGACCTGAACCGGTTATACCTGTTGACTCGACCTCATTTCTATTAATATTGTTCATATACAGATTCATAAATAGGAGCAGAAGATAAGAGATTGAGTAATTGTTTCAATTGTTGCCTCAGTAGCTCTAGTCTAGGTATTGTCAGAATTATTGTCATTACGTCTGGTGTGGTGACCAGAACCGGTTATACCTGTTGACTCGACCTCATTTATATTAATATTGTTCATATACAGATTCATAAATAGGAGCAGAAGATAAGAGATTGAGTAATTGTTTCAATTGTTGCCTCAGTAGCTCTAGTCTAGGTATTGTCAGAATTATTGTCATTACGTCTGGTGTGGTGACCTGAACCGGTTATACCTGTTGACTCGACCTCATTTCTATTAATATTGTTCATATACAGATTCATAAATAGGAGCAGAAGATAAGAGATTGAGTAATTGTTTCAATTGTTGCCTCAGTAGCTGTAGTCTAGGTATTGTCAGAATTATTGTCATTACGTCTGGTGTGGTGACCTGAACCGGTTATACCTGTTGACTCGACCTCATTTCTATTAATATTGTTCATATACAGATTCATAAATAGGAGCAGAAGATAAGAGATTGAGTAATTGTTTCAATTGTTGCCTCAGTAGCTGTAGTCTAGGTATTGTCAGAATTATTGTCATTACGTCTGGTGTGGTGACCAGAACCGGTTATACCTGTTGACTCGACCTCATTTCTATTAATATTGTTCATATACAGATTCATAAATAGGAGCAGAAGATAAGAGATTGAGTAATTGTTTCAATTGTTGCCTCAGTAGCTCTAGTCTAGGTATTGTCAGAATTATTGTCATTACGTCTGGTGTGGTGACCTGAACCGGTTATACCTGTTGACTCGACCTCATTTCTATTAATATTGTTCATATACAGATTCATAAATAGGAGCAGAAGATAAGAGATTGAGTAATTGTTTCAATTGTTGCCTCAGTAGCTGTAGTCTAGGTATTGTCAGAATTATTGTCATTACGTATGGTGTGGTGACCTGAACCGGTTTACCTGTTGACTCGACCTCATTTCTATTAATATTGTTCATATACAGATTCATAAATAGGAGCAGAAGATTAGATATTGAGTAATGGTTTCATCTAACTCGACCACGTTAAACCTGTACTTTTACACAGTTTAGCTAGTTGTTGACAAGGATAAGCTTCACTTTTTAGTTTGTGTTGCTTAACATTTCTCACGAAAATCTTCTGGAAAATGGGGTTAAAAATGTCTCTTTATCTCTGATTTTGCCGAATAGGTGCTTACAGGGGACCTTTGACCTGCTGAATCCGAATTTGATTCCGAAGTTTTTTGGAGCGATCTGCACTTGTACATCGAGAAAGCGATCTAGCATTCGTAACCACCGGAATGAGGCTTAGAGACCTAACTTCCTGCACATCTTGATTCAGTCACTGGATTGTAATGTGCAAAATTTCAGGCGATTTTGCTAGAGTACTTTGGAGTGACTGACTCACATCTTTAAAATGCCACCAAATAGCAGCGACAATATCGAAAACGTAATCTAGCACTGCGAACGCATGGATTAACGAAATCACGCAATTTCAGTTGAAAACTAGTTAAACAGACACCTGGCTTATTAATTGGAGATAATTTGGGCTCATTTGATTAACCACGGCTCATAACACCTTGGTTAACCGCCACCCCACCATCACGCACAATTTTGCGCACTTTGATCGTATCCCACAGGAAAGTAAATATTGACCTAAGGATTATTTTACACAATATCAAAGCACAATATGTCCGGTCTATTTCTGCAAAATTTGGGCACTGTACCTTGCACACGGCGTTCAGCACGCAGCGAAGTTTGCATGTGTGTCATGTCGAGTTTCGGACCGACAACACCAACTTGTGAAGGCTCCACAGGATGTTGCGCTAGGTGGAATTCTTTCAAACTTTAAACTATTTTGCACCAAACCTAATACTGTTATGTGGCGAAAGACTAGCCAGCTTTTCCAACATCTGAATGCCAGTAAAATTCGTAGCTCCCCCATTCGTTTACTATCGTACAAGAATAGGTTGCAGCTTCAATCTTATAATCTTGTTGACCTTCTGCAATACACTAGTCTGCCTCTGCCGCTTGAATTTCATTGCTACAGTCTTGCGGCAGAAAGTGGTTCATTTTTAGCTTATTGCTACGTTTAAGAGACTAACTAGTATGATCCGTAAGAAACTGAGAAAAAGGATCAGATTGAGTCTTGAGGTACGTACCTATCAATGGCAATGGCTGACATGGCAGAACGTTAGGCTATGCAAGAGCAGCACCTCTTCTGCACAGTTGTAATCAGGGAACGGTGTTTAGAGAAGGAAGGAGCGAAATTTTTAGGGCTTATAAACGTGAAAATTTAATTAGGTACGAAGATTTGGTTACTTGCGACAATCGACACAATTTTTGAGTCTGTGTTTATGTAGCAATACCTGCTGGTGGCAATACCCCGTTAGGCTAGATATGGGCTGTACAAGTTCCTTTACAATAACCAAAATCACAAGATAAAGGTCACTTTTGACAGAGTTTTGATCCACCTATTTGTGTCTCTTGTAGCACTAATCTTTTGTTGGGGACCTATGGGTGCTTAATGTTTTTAAGAGATTTGATCCGCCACCATCTGACTTTAATTTTTTGTTGGAGGATCGGATCCAGCGGCTCTTAGAGGCCTCCAACTTTTTCAGAGATTTTATCTATGTCCATGAAATTTAAGGCACAAACTTTACCGCATATTCCGTTGTAGTGTTCGGTTGCAATTCTGGACTTTTGTTAAAAGTTCAGAGGAAAGCCAGGAAGACCCCTCACGTTAACCTCAACTGTGTTTTACAAATTCACAATCTTTAAAACTACATACCATTTAGCTT
Organism: Trissonchulus latispiculum; assembly: GCA_030248195.1. Taxonomy (NCBI): domain Eukaryota; kingdom Metazoa; phylum Nematoda; class Enoplea; order Enoplida; family Ironidae; genus Trissonchulus; species Trissonchulus latispiculum. Next base: position 33,877 of record JASAND010029365.1, on the reverse strand, counting down.
GTTGGTAGTTGGATAATTATCGTTAAAATCGTTACTGGGACAAGAGAGTTCCTCTCTTACCCCCTGACTAGGTAATGCATAAATTCGAGGCATTTATAAACAGTTAAGCATGACGACATTTCAAAGCACAATACTTCGGGGTTGATACACTCGCAGGGAAAAATATATTGAGAACCTCTTTCTGATCAAGTTTTTGGGGGTTCTACTTATATCTTGACGTTTTATGACGTTTGAATGACGTTTTAGCTTAAACCAAGAAAATGTCTCTCCGCAATAATCTGAAATGCCATATGTTGGTAAAAATTGCTGAAATTCATTGGGATGGTTTTGATAAATCGATATTCAATACTAAATGTGAGCACTTTTGCCAAAATGGTTTTTCGATCAAATCTCTTGCTTGAAGAAACAAACTTCAACGAACTTCAGATTCAGAACGCAATCTGACAGTTCAGTTATTTTTATTTTAACGGAAGTGATGCGTATTGTGCAGTTAGGAAATCAAAGATTTTGTAACTAGTCTTGTTAGATTTCATATTAATGCAATTCACATTATGACAAAAGTTACGCCTGGAAACACCCAACTTCACGTATGCTGGTTTGCCGTAATGTTATTGGGAACTTTGTCCGAAAACCACCGCAAATAAAAAATGTAGAAACAACGCTATCAGGCTGTCTGTGCTCGTTTGACCATTTCAAATCCTATCAACTTTTACATTTAGTTCGCTGACCAAACCTGAAGGTTGTGAGATCGATGTCCACCTCAGACCCGAATTTTTCAGATGGTGACATGTTCGCTTCGTTTCGTCTGCAACTGGACAATTTAATACAGAGAAAGTTCCCGATTCAAATTGAGTTTCGATAAAAAGTCTCTTTAAATACGCAAGCTAGTGGAGGATGTAGCCGATAAACCGCTTCAATATTAAGCTTTAAATTAACGAATCCATCCGAAGTCAAAGTCTAGAGTGTGGAAGTAGCCTCCTGTTTCGCTGTCAGTGGAGATTACTCGAGTGAAATCGTTCAAAATTTATCAAAATGATCCCTTTAACTAACTTTCTGAAAATGGTTCAAAATTACCGATTCTTTCCAGTTACTAATCTATATTTCTCGAAAGTCATCGAAAAGTTGGACTATTAAAATATATATTACTGAAATGAAAGTCACTTGGACTGTTATCTTAGCCCCAAAGGTCAGGGTTCAAAATTATAGGATCATAAGTCTGACTGAAGTCATTTGGTTTGTTCACATTTGTGCAAGAGTACAATGAAAGTGTGACGCTCGGCATACCTCCTACAATGAGAGCAAAGACCATGCGCTGCGTGCCGTCGCCTAACCCTCCTCCACAAAGTGTCTCTTTTAACTCTTTTATACCCGCCAGGGTATAGGAACGGAACTTCAGAAATAATAACTGCCGGGCTGCTACTCATACTTTGTAATTGACTTGAACTGAACTGAAACTTGGAAGAGATGTGAAAGAGAGTCAATTCATTGGAACGAATTCAAACTTAAGCTTGGTTTGATTGTACCTGGGAGGCTCAATCGCTAGAGCGTTGTCCTAGATCGCCAAAGGTTGTGGGTTCGATCTCCACCTAAGGCCCGAATTTTTGGGCTGTAGTGACAATCATAATTTTGTTTGTTCTTTCATTTGTGTAGCAGAGTCAGACGATGACATGCAACAGCATTGTTTTCGCTCTCATCGCATGAAGTATGCCTAGTGTCGCACTTAACTGAACCAATTTTGGTGATTTCTGATGTTTTAGTCTTTCGGTTCACCCCATTCCAAACTATCATAAATGCATGCTGTTTTGAGCTTGGTCGCACTTAGTGTGTTAACTCTTCTTGAATGTAACTGTGGTTTGCCCTGTTGTAGCAAGGAATGGTTCGTTTTGTATTGTGGTCTCTGCCTTTGTTTGTTGTCGTTTGGCATTGTTTTCTGTATTAGTTAATTTGGCGGTAGTCTGCGCTGTACCTAGCCAGTTCCTGGTGCCTGTTAAGTCTTATGTAACTGTATTCTTATCAGTTCCATGTGCTTGTTTTTTGTGATCTGCATTGTTTTCTGCAGCTGGGGTTTGTTCGTGCAGTTTTAACTGTAGTTTTTCCTGAAGCCAATTCTTGCACCTCTGCGTTTGTTGTTTCCGTGTTTCTGTTTTATTATTTCCTGTTTCGCTTTCCAGTGCATTTGTTCATTGGTTTCTGTTGCTTTGTTGCTGCTGTTGTTGTTGGTACACTGTTAATGGTTTCTGGTTTCTTTAATTGCTCATTTTGTTCATTATCGTTCTGTTCTGGCAGTTGTGGTATCCGTTAGTCTTGGATTGTCTACTTGAACTTTAGTCTAGTTTGCTTGACGTTTTATCTAGTACCAGTTCTTTTTGCTTTGTGTCTTGTCGTAGTAATAGAGTTACTCTGTTATAGGTTTTGTACATAAAATTTCAGTTATTTGAACATTAACATTGTTGCTTTTCAGTTCTACCTGCGATTTGTTCAATATATACGGCTTTGTTCGTTGCATTTGGTGCATGCTTTTACACTTAGTTTGTTGGTGTTGTTCTGTTTCTATCTGATTTTGCTTGACTAAAGTGTGATTAGCAATTACGGTCTGTTTCTGCTTTTAATTCTGCATTGTCGGTTCAGTTTGGAGTTACATAAGTCTGCTGTATTCGCATGTTTTCTATAATTGTAGTTGGTTTCATTTTTCCGTCAAAATGGCGATAAACGAATAGACTAACTGTGTATTCTTTGCTCACTATGAATACAAACTTATAGCCTCCGAATTTATCCAAAAAAGGCGACAAAAAATCATCCATTCAAAAATTACTGTTGTAGTGCCTGAGTTCCTGATTATTGTACAAGTTGTATTTGAATATCTGCTGTTATGTTACTTTTTATATCTGTATGAACTGCTTGTTTTGCTTTGTCTAAGGTTGTTATATGCAAGTTAAACATTACCGTTTATGAAGTGCCTTGTTCATTTTGTTCAGCATTGTTAAGTTTGCATTGTTTTATTTCATAGATTTGCGGATTTGAACGAGCTTTACAGGATATCTGTTGCAGTCAATTTTATGCTTTGCTCACAGTTCCCGTTGTATTTTCGGTTGTATTTGCAATGATAATTACAGTGATTTTAATGTTGCATTTTTAAGCATGTGTGAAGTGTGTTAGTTATTATGCATTCTCTTATCCATTTGCTATTATATATTGCTGTTTTGGCACAAAGATAACGAAGTTCTCTGTGCATCCTTTTGCAGTTTGTACTTATTCTGTTGTCTGGTTTGCATTTCAAAAATGTTAATCTTTAAGACGGACTATATTTTAACTGTATTTGATATTACAGAAATATTGAAAATAAACAAATGCCGGTTGGTTCAGTTAACTAAGTAGCACAAAATAATATGAGAGTAATTATGTAGATTAATTGCCAGAATCAAAAAATTTCCCTGAAATTATTCATCTTCGAGCAGTTACTTGTGCATAGGTCTGTGGTTCAATCCCCGGTTGGAACGAATTCTTTACTCTCTGTTCTAGCCTTAGTCGGAGTTGGAAACGGGCCGCGGGCACCCGCTGGTTATGGTAAGTTTGCTACCCACGCTGTACCTCAGAGTTGGAAGCGGATACCAAGTTCAAAGACAGTGTTTCTGTACGGCTTCATATTGTAAAAAAAGGTAAAGGTTGCCCCTGGAGAAGTCTCCCACCCTTACAGGGTATGGGGGGCCGGTACGCATCCCCGGCTTCATTGCCCTTGAGCCAGGAGTGCCACCTCGAATGATGACTGCAACCGTGGAGGAGGGTCAGCTCCTCAAGGCAGATGACCTACACAGTCTCCCCTTACCTTCCCACAGCAGTGGTACCATTTACCGACCAATTTACCTTGCTCAAGGGGATTTGCGAAGGCCTTGTGGCAGCGGGGATTCGAACCTCGGACTATCGGATAAAAAGTGGAACGCCTTAGCCACTCGGCCATCACGGCACAAGTGCCCCAAGTTTGCTAGTGGATGTGTCGAGCACAAAGTACATTGGTTCGACTCGAAGTGTCCTCAACTAAAACTGGTTCCGGTTGGTTACTGTTTCAGCATGTAACGCATCAAATTTTACTAAAATTTCACCTGCTTGTGCCAGAAGAGTGTCGAAGAAATGTAAACCAATTAGCCGGTAGGCGTCTTACCCTTAATTGTACACATTGCGTAACAAAGCTCTAACCAGATTACGCGAATATTTCCAGTTTCAGCAGAAATCAAGTTAAATGTCGCTGTAAGCTTGTTTTCATTCAGCCCAAATACATGTGGGTGGGTGTCATTTCCAAAAATTGTGATGCATTGTTTAGAGGTCATTTCGTAAATCATCTGTTGAATAGGATAAGTTAAACTCGAGACTACATTTTACATAGAATTGTTTGTTAAATGTCAGTAACCCAGGAAGGTGGAAATCAGCGTAATAACCTACTCTCAACGTCCGGGGGTGTGGTCTAGTGGTAGAGGATTCTACTCCAGATCACAGCTCGGTGGTTCGATCCCCGCCCTGGATACCTTTCTTCACTTCTTTCAATCCTGATTGCAACCTTTCACATGTCTATTATACGGACACTTTTTAGGCTTAGTATGGACACTACTAGACGCTCTTTAAACTCTTCAGTTGGTGCATAAATTATTCGAATTGATTTGATCACTGACTAAGATACATATTTTTAAAAAATCAAAACCAGTATTCATACAAAGTTGGTGTCCGTATTAAGCGGGCTTACCCAACAAAAACAAACGGAGAAGGACTTTGTGAATTATCCTCCAAACGAGGAAACTTTTTCCGATGGAAGCTCGTTCGTTACGTTCTTTAATGATGAAAAGACCATGTTGTTTTTCTTATAGCTGAAGTTTCACGCTGAGGGAGTTTAAAATATATACATGTTATCCCCCTGCAATATATATCTCAAATTGTATCCTACCTAATTACCTACAATAACAAATTCGTTCGCCATACTTAATTGATAAAGTTCAAAGCAATTTAGACTAACACACTTACTGAAATATGGTCTCGCTGCATAACCACAGATTAGTTCATTTTAACATATCTACCCCAAACTATGCATTCCTAGAAAACTTTAAAATCAAATTATGCAACGTGTTATGCCAATGCAAAACTGTCCACTAAATAAAAGTTTTGATGAACATACCTATGCCATGCACTCTGAAAATCGATTTGAGTACCGACGAGGACAATAATTGCAGCACTCACACCGCTTATCTATATATCAGTCTCAGCGAGCTGAGCAATCGAACGTTAACTCATAACTACCTCCACAGACTAAGGATTAAGCTTAGTTCTATTAGAAAGTCTTTCGTCTTCTCAGCTGCTATTGAATGATACCAACAGTTAGTAATAGAAAGAGTAAGACACTCTTGCAATATGCGCAAAACGTGCCTTCACAGTCGCAAACGCATAGAGACGTGCGTCGACGCAGTGTTGGACGCGGGCCGGAATTTGCGGCCCGCACCCGCCCCGCAGCCCGCGCTCAGATTTTTGGCCCGCAGAGGGCCTGCCCGCGGCCCGCATCAATAAAATTCGGCCCACGGCGGCCCGCAACTAAATTTAGGTTATGCAAGCATCATAGCATTAAATATTTGCTACTTTCATTGATTATTCGTCGTTTTTTCCATAGAAACTGCCATATAAGCGCGATTGTTGTTTTCAAAAGCATTCATGTAGTTGCAGTCGTACGTTTATCAAATTTTTATTGACTTCTAATGCAACAATTTTGGCCTAGCGACTGTATTATTGTAGCCCCCGCTGCTTCTCAGCTATTTTTGGGACTTTGAAAATTTCGGTGAATTTTGGAGTGCCATCCTAAACTACTGGAAAACATTGCCCAAAACGAATTACAGTTACAGTTACACAGAGGATATGTCTTAAACTTTGCGGTGGCATGTGGGATTGACTGTGGTGCGAGCAAGGGATGATCTAAACGGTATGGTTGCTCAATCTCAACGTTGCGCTATCTCAACTCCCGCTATCTCAATTTCGCTATCTCAACGTTGCTTTATCTCAACGTTGCGCCACCTCAATTGCGCTATCTCAACGTTGCGCTATATCAACGTTGCTCTATCTCAACGCTACGCAACTTGAACTCTCGCTACCTCAGCTCCCACAAACTTCTATGTTTGCTGTTAGAATTATCGTTGATGAAAACATATTTATATCTAATATATATAGAAATTATAAGCAAGTTTGCCCAAAAACATCATCTGCAAACAAGTAGGCTCCTAAAAGGAGCATCATCCCGATGCGGAACTTTGAACGAAATAAGTGGTAGGAAAGATTTATTCGTTACTCTTAACTATCTGCTTTTCAATAACTCTTAATACTGTAAATTTAGCATCGTGCTTTAGGATCATTAATGCTTCTTACGCCAGTTGATTAATCAGTTATGATTAATGAAAACTGATTAGTTATAGAAATGATTGTTCCTCGGAACGCTGCTGATTGAAAGCAGCTTTTGGAACAAGTAAGAATCAGTCCCTAGCCCCAGTTTCAAGAGATCGTAGTTCATTTGAAGCTAACTTTATCAAAATTTAACCGAATTTGCTCAAACCATGTATGGATGCTTCCAAATCCATATAAATCGAAATACCTACACAAATCTGAGTGATTGGCAATAAAAGTTTAAAATTTTATATGTTTTAGATGATTAGGTCTTCCAAAGGGGCACAAATAAAACCAAAACATGTGTTGTCGTTCGTCTTGCTGAAAATGGGATTGGGCGTAAAACTTTAATATGAAGACAGTTTCACGATTACATATATCTATAATTCAGTATAAGCTCACTTCTTTAGCTTACTATTGTAGCGTGTACCAAGAGTTTATAATACCTAGGTATTATAAACTCTTGCTTGTACTAACGAAATGACCAAAAGCTGAATGAAAAACAGAATTCAACATCAGGTTTTACGACCAAAAAACCTTTACTGACAACTTTTCAGTAAGATTGATGACAAAGTTTTGTTTCCCCCATTGGAAACATTGAAATTCTATATTTTTTTAAAAACTTATCACCAACCAACTTGAAATGTGTTTGGGCCCATTCAAACAAAACAATCTGCCGAGATTTGAGAATGATGATTCGTTAAGTTGAAAATTTAACTGAAAATTACTGAAAACTTAAAGCTTTAGACTACTGAAATTTGGGTTGGATGGAACATTCTTCACTAAAGTCTGACACAAAAATGTGTGTACAAAATTTGTAAGGCCTCCAGTGAACTCAGTATACGTGGTAACCCCATAAAACCATATATTTTCGGAATCCTTGCAGCGATATGAACATTTTTATAAAATTTAAAATTTTTTAAAATTTCAAAAATTTTAAAATATCGGTTTTTCGGGGAATTTTTTCGGACCGTTCAAGCTATTCAGCTCATTCCTTCAGAAAAATTTTCCCGTCCGAAGACGCATTGATTGACACAAGAACGAAAAAAATCGGTTGAGAAATAAGCATTTTATTCCAAAATTTCGTTTTTCCATTTCCTTTGATGTTTGCCGCTTTTTGCAAGTTTGACTGGCTATTACTCGCGATTCGCTCAACTTAAAATTTTTTCGATTAAATTTTCAGGACCGCCTAGGCGTCCGCTTTGACCTCATATATGTGGTATTTCAAATTTTGAAAATCGATTTTTTTGAAAAATACCACTTTTTGACCAAAAATTTCGGCAAAGAAGATTTAGCAAAAGTGAATAAAAATAACATAATCATAAAATTCAAGCTGAGCTGAATCCAACGATATAAAGCTTTTCTTGCTGCGATTTATATTGCGCCAGCAATGAATTTTTAAACAATATCCCTTATTTCAGCTAGTTTTGCTAGTTTACACTGCTTCAGTCAAATCACGTTGGCAACATCAAAGAGAGGCAAAAACCAGCTGAAATAAGGGATATTGTTTAAAAATTCATTGCTGGCGCAATATAAGTCGCAGCAAGAAAAGCTTTATATCGTTGGATTCAGCTCAGCTTGAACTTTATGATCATGTTATTTTTATTCACTTTTGCTAATTTTTCTTTGCCGAAATTTTTGGTCAAAAAGTGGTATTTTTCAAAAAAATCGATTTTCAAAATTTGAAATACCACATATATGAGGTCAAAGCAGACGCCTAGGCGGTCCTGAAAATCTAATCGAAAAAATTTTAAGTTGAACGAGTCGCGAGTAATAACCAGTCAAACTTGCAAAAAGCGGCAAACATCAAAGGAAATGGAAAAACGAAATTTTGGAATAAAATGCTTATTTCTCAACCGATTTTTTCGTTCTTGTGTCAATCGATGCGTCTTCGGATGGGAAAATTTTTCTGAAGGAATGAGCTGAATAGCTTGAACGGTCCGAAAAAATTCCCCGAAAAACCGATATTTTAAAATTTTTGAAATTTTAAAAAATTTTAAATTTTATAAAAATGTTCATCTCGCTGCAAGGATTCCGAAAATATATGGTTTTATGGGGTTACGGCGTATATTGAGTTCACTGGAGGCCTTACAGGTTTTGTACACACATTTTTGTGTCAGACTTTAGTTCCAGCATTGCATGCTGCATAGTCAACCAAATTTACAGGGCGTAGCTGTATAATTTAGAATCAAGGAAAAGACTGCCTGCTTCACTTCTTCAAGCACAGTTCGTAAACTGACTTACAATTTCGAAGCTAATTTGCATAATGCTCATATTTTGAAAAAACTTAATACAAACTCAGTTCTCAACCACAGGGGGCACGATCTCAAATAAGTTACTTTGTAGAAAGTAATAAATTGAAGGGGGCTCGTCTATTAAAATTGCCAGAATACGTTTAGTTCTTTAAGTTCTTGATTTCAGCAATAACTTGTGCTAATTAGCACCGTGTAAAAATTTTTGATAAAATACTTTCACCTAGCGCACCCTCTGCACAAAAACATAAGCTTGAGCTGGCTCAAATGCTGAGCATAGACCTAAGTTTCAACGCAGTGACGACGCAGTTCAATCGGAGTTAGTTTTGATAACAGCTATCCCGCCTTTAGGCGGGATAAAAACGACCAAACTTTTCCAGGGATTGTAGAGCAATTTTATGCAAGCTGGATAGCTTGCCAAAGTTGGAAAAAAATTGGCAAAATTCAGGTTGCGCATACATTTTAGCTCGTTTCTCCATGACGAAGAGTGATTTCATAATAACTAAAAAGTGTCCCTCCCTAGCTACATATTATTTGATAGAGGTATCGAATGATATGACCAATGTCTCCGAGAAAATTTACTTCAATTTACTTTAATCCGAAAAATTGCAAAAAAATGTTGTTTGTTTGTTTGCCTGTTTTAGAGGTTTTGCCCATTTTATTTTTTGAGATACTTTCCATTGTAAAATTGCAATTTCATTGCAAAAATAAATCAGTGAAATTTGAGATAAAAGGCTAGAAAAATAATAGTGAGATTGAGCAAATAACAAGGACTGATTTAGAGAAAGGTTCATATAAAGCAATGTTGAAATAGTGCAACGTTGAAATAGTGCAACGTTGAAATAGCGCAATTGAAATAGTGGTGTAAAATATGAGGGAGCTGGGGAATTAAACCGCTGAGCTCACGCCCCAAATTTTACAAGGGAACTGTGCGCAAGAACGCTGACCAGCGACTGCGGGTGGAGATCTTTAGTCCAGGCGGCTCTCTTCCACCGACTTGCCTCGCCAAGGGGGGACAGACACTTTTTGGGGGACGCCAACGAGGCGCCTAACAAAAAGGGGGAGACACACACGCAAACTAAACTCAAATAATTACCAGCTCCGGGCTAATCCCAGAGCTCTACCTAGCTATAGAAAAGGAGATCGGAATCTAATTAATGTTTAACAGTAGTAATTAAGTTAGAAAGGCAAAAGACAGCCGGCTGATTTAATGGGAAAATACAGGACAAAAATTATAACAGGGAAATCCTTCCGGCGATACCCAGATAGGACAAGCAAAAACAGCGGGGTATCCGCACAACAGACAGGAAAGGGCACAAAGGGGAATACAAGAAATGGGGAGGGGACCAGCAACAAATAGGACAATGGAAGAGTACAATAAATCTGGGGGAGGGGGTTAGCTAGTAAGTTAGACCCAAGGGGAACGGGAGCAACCCCGCAAATTAGGACGGAAAGGAGAGGGGGAAAGTTAGGAGTAAAAAGGAAAAACAGATTAGAAGGGGGTTAGGACCAAAAGGGGATTAGAGAGTGTGAGTTGAAAAGATTTTAAAAGGAAAAAATCAAAAACTAAAAACTCACGCTTTGGGTGTAGAATGGCAAAAGGCGGGGCCCCAATCTCAGAAACCGACCGCTCCGTGACTTGACAAAAACTCCCAACTGATGAAAAGGTGATGTAATCATTCAAGGAGAATTTTGTTATGCGTTGGGAACGGGAGGGTCTATCTTCGCTAAGCCAACAATGATTGGAAATACGTGCAATGTTAAGTTTACGCTCAAAAATAAGTGGTTTTAAATAATTTTCAAAAGATGAGCATAAAGTTAGCACTGCACAGTATTTTAGGGAGGATTTTACATACAAAATAATACATAATTATCGGACTTCCCAACAATTATAAACATACAATATTTATGGGGAATTTGGGGGATTTTGGGGGAGTTTTAAGGAAAAACATTGAAAATGAAACTTGGGAAGGGACTTGGAAGGGGGGTGATAGCGTGGACGCTATTACCCACATTACATCTCCCCAGGGCTTAAAGCACGAGCCCCGACGAGTGCCAGAGGGAGAGGAGAAAGGAAAAAGGGAGTTTTTAAAAGGTGGGGATGCACAGTTGTCAATGATATATATAGAAAGTCAGTAACAAAAACAAATGTGAATATACGTAAGTAGAAAAAATAAGCTCAACAATAAGGGGCCTGGGATGAGGAAGGTAGCTTCGAATTTAATAAAGCATTATTCTTTTTGAGAGATTATAATAGGGAAGGGAGAAGGGAATGCCACTACCCACCAAGGTTCCGGTCATATATCATGCCAGCTTCGTAGGGCTATCTCAGGTACGGCGGGGCTACCCCAGCAACCTATACGAGCGCCCTAAGGGGGGAAAGGGGGAAGGGAGTCACCTAGGCTACGCGATCGAACCCTAGGCTCAAAGGCGGTCCCGGACGTATTTTTGATGGGGAGAGGTGGGAAAATTTCGCAAAAGGGACAAGAAAATGGATATTGGCACCCATACATACAGGCCACATTTACGCTTCGTCATGCCCGTTAGGGCCTACGGTACATTCACACACGCATTCACACAGAAAAACAGACATACAAGCCAATACCCGACGGTATGTTTTACCGTAAAAAGGAGAGAAGGAAAGGGGGGGGGAATTCAAAAACAGAAAGGATTCCACATCCGAGACGTAAATTTGCCCCCTCTGCGCAAATTAACCTACTTCGCGACAGTCAGGGGAAAAAGACCCTAGCGGCCCTACTTTGTTCGGACTGGGAGAGGAGAACAAAACTGGCAAAATATATGGACTACCCCACAAAGAATCAAAAGAAAGTGGCAAGAAAGGGAGGGTGGGATTTTTGTCAACATAATCTCTCAAAAAGAGGCGCTTTCTTTTAAGTAAAAGGTAAAAGGGGAAAAGGGTAGGAAAAAAAGGGATTTGGTTGAGCTTGAAAGGGGATTTTTGGTTTGATTAAAGCACAAAAACAAGAAAAAGAAAAACAAATACAGAATCACAAAAATACACGTAATGATTTAAGGCAACAAAATATAATACTGAGCAAACAAGATGGCAGTAAATACATACGTAATAAATTTAGGTTAGAAACTATAATATTTTTAGAAAATTCCAGAAAATAAAATGTTAGTTTAAAAATAGATTCAACGAATGTTAGTTTTAAAAGAAAATCCAAAGAATTTAAAATATCAAAAGTAAATCCTTTTGGAATGTAAAATGGAATAAATTTTTAAAATGTTAAAGCACCGAACAAGACATATTATGCTATACATGACAAGAAAAATAGACTATGAAGATATAAAAAATATAACAAGTAACAAATTTTTAAACGACAAAGAACAGTTCCAAAGGGCCACCAAACTTGTTTTTCTTAGGGTGATTCAGAGCTGGAGGGGCGGAGGATCAGGATCGGGAACTACCCATCATAGTTCAGCTGTGGGGCAGGGACCATAACAGTGTCCTAACAGCACTGGCAAAAAGGAGTTGGCGCCATAAATCCAATAAAAGCATAATAGAAATGTGGTGAGAATATCCAGAAAATGGGGGCCAAGATCCAGGGCTGGAAAGACGTTTAGGGTGCGCCATGTGGGGACTGTAGGGGACAATACCGCGTCCATAGGGGAGGCTGTCGATGGGCAGAACCAGGGGAGGGACGGATCATGGATAGCCACAAATGTCCAACGGTGTTGGTTAAGAATTCGCCAGAATGGAGGGTAAAATGTTAGTAGGAGGAATGGGACGAAAGGACAGGGAGGCAAAAGGGCAGGAGGGACGGAAGGGCAGGATGGACGGAAGGGCGGGGGGACGATGAGCGGGGGAGGGATCGGCCTACCAGCCGCGGAGGACCGGGGAGCGAGGATCGATCGGGAGGGGTTCATTCGCCAATTGGGGGAAGGCAGGATTGTAGTGGGTTATACCTGCCACCGGGCAGGAAACATCTTCGGACCGGGGGTTCGAGTGGGTACCGACCATAAAAATCGAATCGAAACAAGAATCGACGCGCTTATGTAATCCAGAGATGAGACCGGGTCACTGGGTCAGGAGCTCTGACCCGGTCTTGACCCGGTATTTTTGATTGGAGGAATTTTTTGCTGTTATAGGATATTTTTCAAAGTTTTACCAAGTTTTGCCAACAGAAAACTTCATCAATTACTGAAAAACTAGCAATAGAAATATTCTTAACTTAATCGTGTCGTTTTTTAAATCCTTGTCGCTGTAGCAGTGTCCTCAGTATTTGTAATGTCCTGTCAAGCTTAGACCTTGGTTTGAACCTACAAACTCGTGTAAATAGTTTTGATTTTTTCTGCTTACTTACAATATTCACTTTCCAATGCTACTGCCTTAAGGAAAGCAAAACTTTTGCCCAACTTGATATTTTAGTCGTCAAAAATGTCAAGAATGGTAAAAACACTCACCGCACCCCAATAAAGTATTTTTAATTTTTTGCAAGCTTTAACCTGAAGTATCAAAAATACCAGGTCACCGGGTCACCGGGTCAAGGGTCGACCGGTCACCGGGTCAGTAGATAGTGACCCGGTTTCATCTCTGAATCGTCACCATGCGTCGTGCATCCGATACAGTGCTTTTAAACTGCTAAAACTGCACCTTTCATTCTGAGGCGTCGACGTGTCTACTCTCTATATGCGTGCGCGACTATGAAGGCACCTTAAGACCTTGACATAAGCATTGGACTACTATGACGTCAAATTTGGCAGCTTTGAGCCTGCCGTTTTCGTGCATAATAACAAAGAATGAGAGGATCAAGAAACGTGTCTATTCTGTACGACATTTACCGATTTTGTTACCAATTTTTGGTAGGACGGTAGGGAGTTTACAAACTTAAATGCCGAAAAAAGTCTGTTAATTTTTAGAGAACAGTTATCTGTAAGGTATTTCAGTAGCTCTCCCCAGAGCGAACATTTGATTTAACACTTGGACTAACGTTTCTGTCTAAAAGAAACTTTGGAGAAGTAGAACGATAAAAACGTTATGGAAAACTAACCTCTTTTGTGTCACAAGACTCATGGGCATGGAGGCAACAAAATTTGTGGAAATGAGCCATATAACCAAGAGTACATAATACATAAGAGTGTGACAGCAGGCAAGCTCTCTGTTATCAGCTGTAGGTACATGCTATGTTCGCTAACGGCTGACCCCCCACAAACGTGTATGTGCTCTTCAAAGAAATTTGCACGCTATGTTTGCGTGCTGAAGCTCGCAACAGACGCACTGAGTAGCTGTGTTTTCGAGCTTTAACACGTAAAGATAGCGTGCGAATTTCTTTGAAGAGCACATACACATTTGTGGGGGGGGGGGTGTCAGCCGTTAGCGAACACAGCATGTACCTGCAGCTAATAACAGAGAGCTTGCCTGCTGTCACACTCTTATATATTATGTACTCTTGATATAACTAGCTAACTGACAGGTTGAGTTCTCGACTGCAAATGGACGCATCAGGACCGGGTCCAATCCCAGCCCTGAACGCTCTTTCTCAATTCTGATTCCAACTGCTCAAATTTACGGACCTCGCGTAGTTGGTCTGCCCTACCTCTCAAAGAGAAATAAAGAGTTTGCGATGTGCTGTCTTCTCCTCCTCAGCGTCCTCAGCGCTGGCGCGAGTCTCTCCGTCAAGAACTTTCCTGTGATGCTCAATATGATCATTTTTATATACATATATATATACATATATACACACACACACACACACACACACACACACACACACACACACACACACACACACACACACACACACACACACACACACACACACACACACACACACACACACACACACACACACACACACACACACACACACACACACACACACACACACACACACACACACACACACACACACACACACACACACACACACACACACACACACACACACACACACACACACACACACACACACACACACACACACACACACACACACACACACACACACACACACACACACACACACACACACACACACACACACACACACACACACACACACACACACACACACACACACACACACACACACACACACACACACACACACACACACACACACACACACACACACACACACACACACACACACACACACACACACACACACACACACACACACACACACACACACACACACACACACACACACACACACACACACACACACACACACACACACACACACACACACACACACACACACACACACACACACACACACACACACACACACACACACACACTCCTGTTATCAATAAAGCTTATAAAACTCTTACCCTACTTGTACCGAACATACACTAGACATGCTCGGTTCGCTAGCCTGGGACACCCTCAGACAGCTTCGTGGGGGAGTGGTCCCACTCTGCACTAATTACATACAAACGCATGTCTGCTCACTGATTGTCCTATTAACCTAGGTTAACTCCAGGTAATTTATTATCAATGCTGCAAAGCTTCGCAGCTTAATTGCATTAACTTAAAATTATAATAAATAATAATTATTTAAGAGTATTAGTAAATACCTACAGTAACCTTGGATAATGGGCCAATCAGTGAGCAGACACACGCTTTATGATTTTATGGAGGACATCTGGGCCGGGGGACGTTTATTGGATTTGGTGAACAAGTCTTAATGATCGAGAAATTTGGTCGAATGCACGGTAACACGAAATTTCTCAACTTTTGAGTTTTCTTGCTATTCGAACCGCTTTATCCCAACCCAAAAAGTCCCTCCGCAGTAGTGCGAATTTACACTCAGCCAAGAATCTCCGGAATTTGTCGAGTAGTTTTTGAGAAATCAATGTTCAAACCTAATTAATTGCAGTTTTGCCAACATCGTTTTTCAGCCAAATCGCCTAGCATAAAGCAACAAACTCCAGCTAATAGGCATTAATAAAATGTGCAGACATACTGTGTATCGATAGGGTATTAATGGACCAAAATTATGCATGTAAGATTTGGCAGTAATTTTGAAAAAGCATATTTCCTCGAAAATGGTCATTTTTGACTCAAAATAGTTTTTTGCTTATATTGGCTTAGCTCATTTTTGCAAAAGCAAAAATGTTCATTTTTGTCCCCTCTTTCCAGCCATCGCAATCAATTCGGAGTCTCTATTGTCTACTGAGACATAGGCAAAAAACCAAAACTTTCTTATTTTTTGCCCAAAAATACGGGACTGGTCCCAGAACGTTGAAGAGCACAAAATATGTCATTTCGTAAGTTTTAGCTATTTACGTAAAGGATTAGAGCCGCATGAGTGACAAATACCCAAAAGGAAACCATCACCTCATAAACTAAATTGCTCAATATTACTTTAGGGTTCGTCAAAAAAGGTTAGTTTTATTGTTAATTCGACATGTCTAGGCTTGTACTTATGCTTCAACCAGATGCTTGTGTCCCAAAGAAACAGCAAAGCGATCCTAGCCCAGCACCACCTATCTAAAGCAAGGAATTCGTTTAGCCGGGATTCGAACAACGGCCTTTTCATATTACAGTTGCTGTGTTGCTGCTGCTACACCGCAGGACCAACAGCTTAACTTCGATATTAGGCTTATCAATCTTTCCTAATCCTTGTTTACCTTACACTCATAGGTTAACGCGGGGAGGGTCGGGGGGTCCAAGCCCCCACCCCAACCCGGACCAGGCACAAGCCCTATCGCCGTCGTGGACAAGGGGTAACGAAAAAATGGCCAAGGGGTAACCAAAAACAGCCGGAAAAAATTAGTTTTTACAGTGAAATTTCAAAAAATTTTCGGCTTCGCCGGAATTTTTTAGCTAAAATATTTAATTTCTCGGGAATATTGGGCAAAATTTTGAATTTTGTCCAATTATTGAAGGTATTTCAAATTTTAATAAAATTAGCGTTAATTTTTTGAAAAATTTTACAAATTTTTTCTTGCGGTACAAGCCCCCCCGAAAGTTTTTTCAAGGTACAAGCCCCTTCAAAATTTTTGGGGACAAGCCCCCCCAAGACCCGACCCTATGTTAATGCATGCTTACACTAGCTTAGTGTATCAGTGGTGTGACCAGAATAGGCGACTATCTCCCTTTTGGAAGGTTGACAAAATGCATCCTTCCAAAGTAGTCCAGATCCAGAACCACGAACCGAGATCCCTTTTCAATCTACAAGATTACGAGAGTTTCACCTAATTTTCCAAATGGTTGCCAAAGCTTCACTTTGACATAGCTATAGCATTATCTATTAAATAGATATATTTTAAATGAAAACCGATCTATTAATATTAAATATTAATATTAATTAAAGTACGATTAATACTGCTATATTAAAATCTAAAGAGGAACTATACAGACTCATAGCAAAATAGGTGAACTAAAATCAGAAGTCGAAAGCAGTCGTTCAAAGCTGTAACGCAGCTGTTTTCGGCGTTTCTGGTACTGCTTTGTCCTCTTTTGTTTGCTACATGTTTTGCTTTACCTTTTGTTTTACCTAAACGAAATCTTAAATAACCCTAAATACCAATTAGATATCATTTTAAATATTTAAGTACACCTCAATGGAGGGACCTGCGTTGGTTGTCGTTTTCACTTGCAGAAATAAAGTTGAGGTCATGTGCTTGCCTCGCACTTTGAAGAGCTCGACCGAACAATCCGAACAGCAGCCACTTCGGTCCGTCTGTTGTAAATTGTTGAGACTATCCTAAGCAGGAATTCGAGACAGCTTTGGCTTCCTCCCTGCCCTCACAAACGGAGGTGTTTTCGGAAGCTTGAAGCTGCCAAAATACACCTGAAGTCGAGTGGGAGTTTGTCTAAATCTGACAGATTGTTGCATTACCCTCTCAAACACAAAAACGAAACCGTTCTCATAATCATTTTGTTGTAGAAATAGCGTGAAAATGCTGAGGCTGAGGCTGCGAGACTTTGACCAATTTTTGTTTAGGTTCGAAATTGTAATTTTGAGGCGGTCAATTCCTGCAAATACTAATACAAGTAAAAGCATAAATCCGTAAACATTCTTAATTTGCCGTTAGTGTGCACAGGGCGTGCCACTTAAGGGACGGCTACCAATTTTACTAAAAGTTTGATGTTGGAAAAGCTAGCTAGTCTTTGGGCACCTAATAGTATTAGGTTTAGTGTAAAATAGTTTAAAGTTTGAAAGAATCCCATGCAGCGTAGCGTACTGTGGAGCCATCAGGAGTTGGTGTTGTCGGTCCAAAGCTCGACGTGACACGTACACAAACTTAGCCTCGCTCTGATTGCGATGCGTAAGGTACGGTACCCAAATTTTCCGGAAATTAGTTCTGACACATAGCGCTTTGATATCATGGAAAATAATCCTTAGGATCACTGTATACTTTTCTGTGAGATACAATCAAAGTGCGAAAAATTGGGTGTTGTAGATCTATACGGATGGAGGTTAACTAACGTCTAATGAGCTGTGGTTTATCAAATGAATCCAACATCCAAATCCAACTCCAACTAATACTCCACGTAACTGTCTTAACTTTTGTAAAAATGACTTGATTTCGTTAATCCCTGCGTTCGCAGTGCTAGATTACATTATCGATGTTGTCGCTGTTATTTGGTGCCATTTCGAAGATGTGAGCCAATTATTCCAAATTATTGTGGCAGAATTGGTTGAAACTTTGCGCATTACAGGCCAGTCCAGTGAGTGTACCAAGATGTGCAGAAAGCTAGGTCACTTATCCTCGCTCCTGTATTTAGAAATGTAGATTGATTTTTCGAAGTATGGATGGCGATCGCTCCAAAAAGCTCTAAGACAGTTGTAAGCGCATACTGAACGAAGGAAGCGTCATACCGAAAAACGGATTTCATATTAGGATTCTGCAGGCCAAATAACCCCTATAAGTCCCGTTTCGGCAAAATCGGAGACAAAATATTTTTTGATCCCATTTTTACTGCGCTAGCTTTTCAGGCCTAAAAATAAGGGTTATTTCTTAACAAAAAGTTTGCTAGCACATTAACCAGAAAACCAAAGCCCTCGAAACTGACACATAGTTTGCCCCGATTAGAGCCTAATATTTGGAAAAAGCTGGAGTAGCTAGGGGCTGTCAATTTTATTAGATCAAAAACGGCGCACGGTCACATCGCAATTTTTTACCAAATTTCAAACTTTGAGCTGTTATAGCTGATGAAGTAAGCAACGCTCGAAAGCCGGAACACTTTTAAAATTTAGCACTAGTAACAGTTAACATTTATGGCGGAAAGTTTCAGACTTTGTCAAACCGTTAATCCACCAGAGCTGAAAACCCCTTTTTGAAAAATCCCCTTTTTCGCACCAAAATGTATACTTTGGCGTCCTGCCGAAAATAGTGTATGTGAGATATATTGTTGCCCACGTTCCTACCCCCCTTTATGTCCGACCTCCCAGGCAATTTTTGGTGGTGCAAAAATTCAGCTATAATTTTCTGTGCATAAATCTAAAAAACATTAAAATTTTTGCGCATTCGTGTAACGCTTTTCTGTCTCAATTTTTTAAATTTCGTCGCCTGCGACGCTTTTCTCTCTCAATTTAACGAATTTCCTTCTCGCTGCTCAATTTGTTCTCAACTTTTAAACATTTTTGGTGCCTGCACAGCTTTAGTGCTTAAGTTTTTAATTTTTCGCCCTTGCAACACCACTGTATCTCGATTTTTAAAAATTCTAGCGCCTGCAGAGCTTTTTATTTAAATCTTTTCATGCTTTCTATTACAAGTTTTGCCATAATGTGAGAAACTTTTTCAACTTTTATTTAAATATTTTTAAAGGCTTCCATTACGGTTTTTTCATAATTTCGAAGATTTCTCGGGGCCCCCCACTCTCCTATGGCGAATGACTGGTCCCAAATTTCTTCATTTCGTGCTGCACCAACGCGGAACTCTTTGCTGAAATTTAGTGCCGCCACTCTCCCCGCGTAAGCGTGTCTAGCAAAAGCAAACACTTTCCGGCTCGACCCCCCCCCTTTCAAAATCCTGGGTGCGCCCTGTCTACGTATATTTGTATCCAGATACTCAACTAGATTTACAATGCTTAAAGAAAGAGTCCAGAAAAAGACAAGACTTCATGGGCAGCAGATGCAAACTTTAGCGAACTTCGCGAAGGCAGCAAATCTTTAGTCCAAATTAATAGATTTTATATAAATTTTTTGTCGATTTTTGGTAGATATATATATATATATGGAGAAAACCCCTCAAATTAGATAGCTAACGATTAAGTTCGCCAATTTTTTCGCGACTTCTCTACATTTAACGAAATTTCGCTTGCTTCGCGAAGTTGGCGGAGTTTGCTCGGTAATAATTTTAATAAATTTAGACTGGGTAGAACAGCTGATAACGAATAACTGTCTTTACAATCACTCGAGGCATTGAACAAGGCTGGAGATTTCTCCATCACCAGATATTTGGAACGCACCTCGGCAGCTACACCATTAGGCTGACATCCCTTAACTCTTTGTAAGTCGTTGACAAGGGGGAGGATTAAGCTAGAAATGGTACCGGTGGGTACCAAACACCAATTGAAAATAGGAAACTGGTCCCCCTGGACCATGAAGGAAGAAAAATTATTCCTTGTTTGCGGCCGACATAAATGCTGAGAGTACCTTCTCCCCTCTGGTCTGCCTGGAACGATAGCGTATACGTGCGATGTAAGTCATGACATTTAAAATTATTAGTTTTTGAAATCCATTATCGCCAAAGTAAAAATTAATGGCTAGGCGACTTTTCTAACTTCTTGGTTTTAGTTACATCAATAGATACAGGGGACCTTTTCCACCCCCGTGCCTATTGCTCTCTCAGACAGACCTTCTACCTTCCGTTCTTCATTAAATTGATAAGTCAAATTAAAATAAAATCAACGAAGTAAACTCTAGACTTATCGGTGTGGTCCTGTTAAACATCCCATAAAATCTTCTCCAAGTGAATTTTCCATGGACTCACCCATGGAACCAAGACTACTAACAACCCATGCGCCCGAATAGGCTTCTAATCTGAAGCAAAAAACAAAATTAGTGATCTTTAATGAGAGTTGAAATAGCTGAGATTGTCCAACGTTGAAATAGAGCAACGATACTCAAGATTATTGTAGTGGGACCTTTGGCGTAGGCAGGGGAGAGCCAGTTAGGGGAATTCCTGTGTTTTTGGCAAACGGCAAACGTTTTTGGCCCGTAAACTGAATATTTAAATTCCAACCAACTACCTTTGTAAACTTAAATACTATCGTAAAAACAATAGTCAGCTCAGACGTCACTTGAAGCAAGAATGTACCCAAGCCTTAGTCCTATTTTATTTACTTCGGAAAGGTTTCTTGAAACATTCACTCTAAGTTAATTAAAGTTTCGGAAACGTTTTCAGCTTCTTGCGGCTCGGCTGTCCAGAGCCCTCCACCCCCGCGGACCAATCGAATTCCACCTACGAAATTCTTTATGGCTACGCCACTGAGTGGGACAATATTGTCATGATAACTTTAGTTGATAACTTGGTAGCTTGGTTGTTTCAATGTAAACAAGCTCACAAATTGAAAAGTTTAGAACTAATTTTTTTCAAACAAAAACCTTGTATATTCGTTGTTGCGTCATAATATTGGTAATGAAGTTAGCGAGATCTGAATCTCGATCCTTTTTAAACTTGATCACACGGAAGGTCAGCACGTCCACTTATCGAAGTAGACTTAAGCACCGGATCTCTGAAAGGTGGTGTTCCAAAATCAGAGATTCCCTGCAGCCAACCTTGGTAGGGGTCTTCTTTGTGAGTTCGTTTAGTGCACTGGATTCCAGCTGATCAGCAAGAGGGGTCAGCACTTGCTTTATCTTGATCACTGGATTGGTGATAAGGCTTCCAATTTCTGACCAGAACTTACCTTGCTTGGTCCTGATCTGATCCTTAGGCTGTGAGTTCCTTGTGTGGCTAACGCGCCTGGCTTTCAGAGACAATCGCGCCTCTCTATTAAACTCTGAGACTCTAGGTCTTACACACCAGTTATTTATTAAAATTAGTACAGTTATGATGGGTACACTTTTAAGCAAAATGACAATGTCAATACAACAAGCGTTATTACTAGGGGTCGTTACAAGCTGTGCAAAACAAATACAATTACAGGTCAGTACAGTGTTCAATTTACTGTACCAGAGTTGCCAGTTACAGTCTCTAGTTGATTATTAAGATTATCCTAATTTAGGATAATATTACCCAATTTATATGTATTTTAAGGACAAGGTTCAGTGGTACCTCTACTTCTTCCTTTTCTCAAATTCAGTCTCTAATACCTAATTATTACACTGTCTCCAGCACTCTGCTAATTAACTACCTATATGCTTTCTCGTGCGCCTATATGCTTGTGCTGTGCGACTTTATCCGTCCTTACAAAACGGACTATCAAACTACAAACCAACAATAAACTATAAACAGACGGTTATTAACTAAATTAAACCTAGGTCGGTCTATGGGTGAGTCCCCGAATGTTGGACACTGCTTTCCCGAAGGTCCGCTCCAACACCTAGACAGGGTTCCTGTACGGAAGTGCTTTTTGGAAGGATATGGAAAGTTGGGGGTTTTCCTGGTTCTGCCTTACTTATTCCTAATTAACGAAGTTTAGCACAACTACAAAATTCAATGAATCTGATGTCTTCTTCTGTCCGCAGGCAGGTGGGTTCTGGCTGATCTCTAAGTTCAAGCCAGAGACAAAGGGAGCAAGGCTCCGAAACCGGTGATGATGAATAGGGTGAAATTGGCCATTTTAGATTTTCTTTTCTTTGCGGTTTGGTTTCCGTTTTCTATGCGGTTTGGTTCCCAACTTGAAATCAGGTGCTTGCGAAGTCGTCTCTGCTCTTGACCTTAGCTGTGTTCTAATTCCACAATGTACCTACAGTGATAGGTTCCACGAATCAGCAACTGATTAAGTTCACGTCCTGGGATCACTTCCGGATCCAACAATCTTAGATAAGCACACAACGAATCTGACCACGGGTTCCTTGACTAGACAGAACGCTTCCACTGACTGCTACAAACTGGATAGCTCACGAGTCACGACTCCGAATCCTGATCAGCGACTGTCCGCGCACCTGAATCAAATGGGTTAAAACCCATTAGTACAAAATTATGGTGCGGGAATCGAACCCAGCAACCATTACTCGCTCCTTTGCTTTCCAGGCCCAAAATGTGCATTTTGGGCCCCACTGAACTTGCGACTTGAAGAATTGACTTGAAAATCGAGGGTCATTGCCCCTCCGACAATATTAACCGTTTCTGGTAACTTCTTGTCACCAAATGGAACTTCCAGGCCATTGTTAGTTTGTATTTTCAGAATTTGGTTAAACTTGCCATGATTTCTTGCTAGGACGAAATGATTCGTAAAGTTTCTACCTTTGGCCCGGCTGGGCCTGACTGAACTTGTAACTGGACGAAACATTCTTGAAAACGTACAAAAAATGCGCTCTTTGTAACCTATATTAGGACTTCGTTTGCTTTTGTCCTTTCTTTGCACAGGCCGGCGTTTTAGGGCCATTTTGGAATAAAATGAACTGATTCTGACTGAACTTTGCGTAATCTCCAGGGTAAACAATAATGCCGGCCAATATTGACGTTATTTGACCTGTATCCAGCCTGATTTTGTTGATTTGTCACGGGAAATGGGCTCATTTCCAGTGACCAACTAGTTAAGTCAAATACACGCGAAACTGGACATTTGTTGTGAACTTCTGATATTGGAAGATGGTCAATTGCTAAATACTTATAATGATTGCCTTAATTGATGCCTACCTACTTACTTATGTTAACTAGCTAAAGCCTACGTAATATTAAAGTTAACTTAAAACTACCTGGTGATTTAATGTGAAATCCCTATTAATCATTTATTTGCCTGTTTGGGAATAAACTAATGAACTTAAAATAAGACTAACTGGCTGGTTTTGAGTGAGTTTTCACATGCGACTAATTTTAGTCGGTTCATGCAAAAATGCAAAAACCCACTCACTCACTGTCTCAGCAGCCATTCTACGCAGTCCCTACTTACCGACTTACCGACCTACCGAACTACTTCTACTTCTAAATCTACCTCCCACCTATCCTTGTGCCCTAACAGGGGACATACCGAACCGCTATTCGATCCGGCGCTGGCAACTCCAGCAGCCAGCCGAGTGGAAGTCGCACGTACAACCACCCTTTCACACGAGCACATGTCAGTACTCGTGCAAAATCAGCATATAAATTGGCAAAACTTTGATGAACACGAATTTGGACAAAAGTTACATATTCTTGTAGAGCTTGAAAAACTGGACATTTTTTACGCTTACAGTGCCGAAAATATTCAGTAGTTAGTGAGAAAAACTTAATTGAAATTAGTTAATACCTGCGCAGATTGTGTTCTGCGCAGGCTTAACACTCCCGTGTTAACGTTAACTTGTTTGTTTAATTAGTTAATGAAGAATAATTGGGTTAAAAGTTATATCATTTTGTAGAGTTTGAAGAGCTGAATATTGTCCTTTTTGAAACAGTTCAAACCGTCCAGGTGTTAACGAGAAAAACGATTAAAGTTTACCTCCACATATGCGTAATTTGTACATGTAGTGCATTAGTTCAATGCACACGTGCTCGGTTGCCAAATTGCTTTCCTACATAAGCTGGCTTGAACTCGTTCTAATCGTAACCCGTGTAGCTCACCGGATGAGTACTGGACTCCGAATCCAGAGGACCTGAGTTCGAATCTCAGCACGGGTCTATTTCTTTTCTTTTAGTTTGGCTCATCTTTTGGCTTTAGATATTGGAGGTTAAAACTACCATATTTAAGTGATTATAGTTACAACCGTGAGTACATGATAATTTCAAACAAGGCAATTAATACCCCTAGCCTATCTAGGCCTAGCTATACTGATCAATCATTTCCCAGGTAGTATAAACTCCAGCTAAATAACACAACAAAACTGCGAACGCTTTCTTAATTAAAACCAAATAAACTACTAGTCCGCTAATCGAATGTCTGACACACAAAACTAAACTTTGCCTAATTTCGTATTAATTTACACATCTCTTTGTTATAATCCTGATTCTGCTATTTCTGGATTCCATAGATGCGGCTCATCCGTCCCCTAATCGCAGGGCAACCTACACGGATGACCGGAAATCCCACAGATTCACAGACCTAATACGGGGTCCCCGTGACCCTAGGCTGCGAAACCTACCGTAAATCGCCGAAGATACCAACACTTTTTTATGCAGATTCATACGATTTTCACTCCAAAATTAACATTTTCACAGCGGTTGTACGGCTTGAATTTAATTTATCCATGTTTTGGGCCCAAATTGCTACTCAATTTGGCCCCTTTTCCTGCCTAATATCTGAACATTTTACTCATTCATTCTGGCAGCGGGAGTGGATCCTGGCCTGGACCCTGGGGCTACCCCCCCGGTCGCGGGCGGTTTGGCGGAATCACCGGCGCCGCGCCCAGCGGGGCCCCTCGGCCACGTCAACTCCTGTGGTCACGACTGTTGCCCCACCGGCTCCAAGGGACTTCATGAGTACGCCGTTGGGCTATTACCCACAGGCTGACATGTCTCCGCCGACAACAACTCCTCCACCGAACCCGGAGTCTCGGGTTCTGGAACAAGTGGAGTTGACGCCCTCCCGGCCACCTGTTGGGGCGTACGGGGCGAAGGAACCAGCGGTGGTGGTTACCACAGCGTTTTTTTCGGCTATGGCTGAGGCCATACGTGTTTCCAACGTGCAAATGGCAGAGCCGGGTCCATCCAGTCGCCGCACGCAGCAAGAAATTGAGGCCGCGCGTAGACACTTTGAGCAACATTTGCCTCCGGATATATTTTATCAGACTACTTTTGTGCGAAATTTGGGCCGTTTGGCCTCAGCTCATCGGTTGGATTTTGCCGACAAAATTTGGTCTTTGCTACCGCCGATTGAGTCTACGGCGCAAATGGAGATGATCCGCAAATCAGATCTAGACGCTACGGGCTGTCAGGCGGCGTTAGGCAAGGGTCCTCCGTGGACTGCGCAGGAGTTCGTGTGGGGTATGACTCGTATGCAGGATGTCGACATGTCCAAAATCTTCGGAATTATCTTCGCGGAGCAGTGGGGTTCGGCGGTCTTGAAGCCTTCGCCCGACTCGGCTTCGGATGCCCTTTCCGGTGGAGGATCTTCAGGGCTGTCGGGCGCCCTAACTGCTGCCGTTGAGGATATGGATGTCGAGAATCCTGTCTTTCCTGAGCCCCAGCTTCCTCCTCCGCGTCCACCGTTACGAGGTCCGATTCGAAAAATGCCGCCTGTGGACGTGCCTATTCGAGTTCCACGGATTCAGATGCCTGATTTGGGTCCGGTTCCGGAGTCCACGGTTATTGTTTGGCCGCCGACACATTTTCTCCATGAGGGTAATCTGCAGATTGTTTTGCAACATCTGATTCCGGTACCTTTTGCGTCGGATCCGCCTAGAGGCTCGCTTCGGGTGGATTGGGATCCGCAGTATTTAGGCGATATTAATGAGGGCCCGTTCAAAGTTCTTGATTTGTCTATACGGGATTATCGTCCCTCTGTCGATATCATATATATGGGTGGCCGATATGACACAAAAGCTGTTTCGCCTGATCAGGCCTACGTCGTACGTCCGTATCGGGGACAGCAGGTGGTGGTTGTACCTTATTGGCCAGCTGTCTGGTCTGTGGTACAACAGTGCCCGAGTGCTGTGCCTTTCCGGATGTATACGGAGCCACAGTGGCAAATTTCCTATCTGCCTGACTTTCGTTCGAACGATGAGCCGCGCATTTTAAACCCTTATTTTGTTGCTACCTGGAAGTACTGGGACGATTATATGCGCCGCGCGAAAATTCCTTTTGCGCTCAATTCCCAAAGTCATCGGAAGTATTTGGCTCATTTGCGTGAACTGATTCCGGGGGCGCAAGTTGAAATTATCTTCGAGCGTTAAACTGCAGCTTTAGACGAAAATTGTTTGTTTGCGGGCTTTGATCCTGAATTCTGGGCATGTACTATCATTTTTTCCGGCCCTGAAGCGTAACGGAGTTCTTGCTTTTGACTCTGTAGAATTTTTAGGCTACGGGCCCTACTGCCCTGCTGCTTTTGCGGATGCTCTGTCGCGTATCTTCCCGCCTATCCGCTGTTATCCGCACATGCGTCGCTTTGCTGCTCCAATTTCCGAAGTCCAGGATGCCTGGATAAAGCGCGCTAAGCAGCTTAAAGGAAGTTGTAGCTGATCTGGAAGCCAAAGTTTGGGGTCACCGTCTCATGCCGGAGGATCATGTACGAGATTATCGTCAGGTCGTCTTTTTCAAGGGCACTCAGATGCCCATGTCCAACAT
This sequence comes from Trissonchulus latispiculum, assembly GCA_030248195.1. Classification (NCBI taxonomy): domain Eukaryota; kingdom Metazoa; phylum Nematoda; class Enoplea; order Enoplida; family Ironidae; genus Trissonchulus; species Trissonchulus latispiculum. Next base: position 6,926 of record JASAND010029365.1, on the reverse strand, counting down.
GTTTCCGCTGCAGCCGGACCCCGAGGCTACTGTTCAAGATGAGTATATGATTGTATGGGGTCGCGAATTTGGCGTGAACGAATATCCGTACCAGTTCTATAAGGCCTATGACTGGTTTGGTCTGCATCAACCGGCGCGCGAAATTGTTCAAACTGGCTCGCCTTTTGCTGCCAAAAAGGGCGCGGAATACTTTCTGACTCATTGGGTCCCAAGAGATTCGGTCTTGAGCCAGATGCGGCACGATGATGAGTCTGTAGTGCGTGCTGTATATATGCTAGAATGCTTGCGGGCAAAAGTTCGATCTTGTCCCCAATTGCGCAAGGCGCTGCGAAATTCTGGGGTTGCGTATTTGGCTGAAGCGGTGCATGAAGATAAATATTGGGGCATTGGCATGGATTTTTCTAGACTTATGCGAAAATCGGCCACTGAAATTCGTAACATTGTTTCGGATGAAAAACGGCCCGGGAAAAATTGGATGGGGAAACTTCTGATGATTGTACGTGCGGAATTGTTCCCAGATTTGCCCCAGGAGGTTGACGAAGAGGATAAGTCCCGACGCAGGCGGGAGGCTGCCATCCGGCAGAGCCGGCGTTGATGTGGCGTTGTTGTTGTTGGCAGGGGGGTGTGTTTTTTGGTGCCCGTGGGGGGTTGTTCATGATCGGTTCTTTTTATTTTTCCCTTTATAATTTTTAAATTACTCTAATACCTTGGTAGGAGGTTCTGGTTGGTCCCTAGGGGGTGGTGTTTGTGGATAAATTGTTGATTCTATGGCTTGATTTAGTTACTGTATGTATATAAACAACTTTGGATGTAATTTACATGAATCAAATTCCTAGATACGTATGTTTTACATATGATTTTATGCCGTAGTGGCAGTTCTAATTTCAAACGCTTATTTTTAAATTGACTACGTATGGTTGTTCCATATTTTCGTACGAGAAGTATCGTCCAAATTTATAGATGCATGTTTAAGCCTAAAATGGCTAGAGTAATTCCTAGAAATTGTAGTATTTTCCTTGAATAGTAGATTGTTTTTTGAATCATAAAAATTCTTTTAATTGAACGATTGTTAGTATGGGATAGGTCTACTTTGTAGTGGGTAGTTGTCTACCTCGTCCTATTGGTGTTTTCCGGAACCTCCTACACTTGTCGTTTTAAATTTTTGTCTCACTATTTTTACCATTTTACCTTTATTTTTAACTTTTTGTCATTAAAAGTCACAACATTTTACCTATAGGCAATAGTTCTGGGGTTACTTTTATTTTTGTCCCGCCTCTCGTGTGGTGCTGCGGTTACGATCACAATCCCCAGATTAGGATTCTGAGGAGCGTGGAGAATAACATGCAGCACTTACACAAAGATTCCGTAGTTTGTCAGCCGCTTTTTCTTGATAGGGAACTGTCAGGACTTCTTCCTCTGGGATTAGGATGCCTGGGGCAGGAAGCCCTGGCCGTTTCCCTCCTTAAATTTATAGGTAGGGCTAATATGTATGAAGCTGGTAGTAGATATGTAATGTCCGTGGTTGTGGTTTCTGTTGTTGTGATTCATATACTGTTGTGTACGTAGGTTGTTTTTACACTGTTGTTTATTTTTTGTTACTAATAAAAGTACAGTTATCTTTGCATTTATCTTGTGTATATAAGTGTATATGTGTCCCTCCCGTCCCTCCTCAGTGAGCCTATGTTCCCTATATGGATTGGTGCTGCTGCCCGGCTGTTCCTTTAGACTGATGGAACGTCGGAGGTTTGGGGTGACTGGCGTTGTGCGGGTCCTGCCTTGTTGGGCACGGTTCTATGGTTACCCGGTTGTCCGGGTCTATGGTCCTATGGTTATCCGGTTCTACGGTTCTGGTCCCTGGGTGCTATCTGGTTCTTGGAGAGTTCTAGCCTCGTGGGGGGCGGCTCTCCAGGAGCACTGGTGGGACAAGTTGGTAGTTGTCTGTGGCATTGTACCGGTGATGGCGGGTGTTTTGTGTGGTCAGCTCGGTGGTACAGGCTTGTTAGAACTTTTTGTGTTGGCTGTGTGGTCAGCTCGGTGGTACGAGCTTGTTAGAACTATATATATTGGTTGTGTGTGCTGCTTGGCATCGTGCCTTGGGAATGGTTGTCGGTGGTTTCCGGGGGTAGTGACGTTGGGTGGACTTGTGTGTGGGTACACCAGTGGTTGGCTGCGGGCGTGTTTTGCCCATAATTGACTGTTTTAATCGCCTGAAGACTCCTGTCCTGGGACTAGGCTCGCTGTTGTTGTCCTCTGTTCCCCATATATATGTTGTGTTTTGCTGATATCTTCAATGTGGTGGGGGGAGAGTGTTTGTAGTTAGGGATATGCGTGGGTTGGGGGGAGCCTTGGGGTGAAATTCATTAAATTTTGAGAAATATTGTTGTATGTCTTACTTTTCCTTGAACGTCGGAGGTTTCGGATTATCTTTATTAGGGGCGCCCGCTACCTTGGCTGGGCCATTGTACTGTTTTGAATTCTTTTTGTTTTCTTCGTTGTTCTACTACCAGCTATAATCATGTTGTATTTTACTCATTTTTATTCTTTTCGGGTTCGAACTGTCTGGTTTGTGTTTCATTTTTCTGTCCTAAAACGAACACGATACTTTCTTCTTTCAAAATTCTTTCTTGTGAAATTCTTGCCATTTTGTCTACTGCCATGATTTTGCCAGCATGTCAGATTCGGTGCTGCTTTATATCTTGTTCTTTATTACCATTGTGCTTTATTCATAGAATCTACCTTTTATATGGCATTGTTTATAGTCTATTTTCTCCGGTTAGTCTGTATAGTGGGGTTGAATCATTAGGTTTCTTCTGTCTGAGGTTTGGGAAAATTTTTGTTTGATCGTAGTTGGCCGGTGTACATATTGTCTGTTGTCGCCTACCGGGTATGTTTGCCGTCTGTGTGTGTTGTATGTTGTATGTCGTCAGTTGTGTTGTCTGTCTTTGTTCTTTCTTTATCGGGACAAGCACCGGTAGTGGGCCCGTGTGTGTGTTGTGGTGCTTTGTTCCCATTGTCAGCCTCTGGACAAATTGTACCTAATTATCTAAAGTTGTGCCTAATTTCAAAAATTGTACCTAATTATCAAAAGTTGTGCCTAATTATCGCAAATTGTACCTAATTGTCTAAAGTTGTACCTAATTATCGCAAATAGCACCTAATTATCAAAAGTTGTACCTAATTGTCACAAATTGTACCTCATTAGCAAACATTGTACCTAATTATTAAAAATTGTACCTAATTATCAAAAACTGTACCTAATTATCGCAAATTGTACCTAATTATCAAAACTTGTACTAATTATCTAAAGTTGTACCTAACTATCACAAATTGTACCTAATTATCGCAAATAGCACCTAATTATCGCAAATAGCACCTAATTATCGCAAATAGCACCTAATTATCAAAAGTTGTACCTAATTATCGCAAATTGTACCTAATTATAGCAAATTGTACCTAATTATCGCAAATTGCACCTCATTATCAAAAATTGTACATATTTATCAAAAGTTGTGCCTAATTTCAAAAATTGTACCTAATTATCAAAAGTTGTACCTAATTATCGCAAATTGTACCTAATTATCAAAAGTTGTACCTAATTATCGCAAATTGTACCTAATTATCGTAAATTGTACCTAATTATCAAAAGTTGTACCTAATTATCGCAAATTGTACTTAATTATCAAAAATTGTACCTAATTATCGCAAATTGTACCTAATTATCAAAAGTTGTACCTAATTATCGCAAATTGTACCTAATTATCGCAAATTGTACCTAATTATCGCAAATTGTACCTAATTATCGCAAATTGTACCTAATTATCGCAAATTGTACCTAATTATCGCAAATTGTACCTAATTATCAAAAGTTGTACCTAATTATCGCAAATTGTACCTAATTATCAAAACTTGTACCTAATTATCAAAAATTGTACCTAATTATTAAAAATTGTACCTAATTATCGCAAATTGCACCTAATTAGCAAAAATTGTACCTAATTATCGCAAATTGCACCTAATTAGCAAAAATTGTACCTAATTAGCAAAAATTGTACCTATTTATCAAAAGTTGTAACTAATTGTCGCAAATTGTACCTATTTATCAAAAATTGTACCTAATTATCGCAAATAAATTATCGAATTGTACCTAATTATCTAAAATTGTACCTAATTATCGTTGTAGCAATTTATCAAAGGTTGTAACTAATTATCGCAAATTGTACCTAATTATCGAAAATTGAACCTAATTAGCAAAAATTGTACCTAATTATCGCAAATTGTACCTAATTATCAAAAATTATACCTAATTATTAAAAATTGTACCTAATTATCGCAAATTGCGCCTAATTAGCAAAAATTGTACCTATTTATCAAAATCTGTAACTAATTATCGCAAATTGTACCTATTTATCAAAAATTGTACCTAATTATCGCAAATTGTACCTAATTATCAAAAATTATACCTAATTATTAAAAATTGTACCTAATTATCGCAAATTGTACCTAATTATCGCAAATAGCACCTAATTATCAAAAGTTGTACCTAATTATCGCAAATTGTACCTAATTATAGCAAATTGTACCTAATTATCGCAAATTGTACCTAATTATAGCAAATTGTACCTAATTATCAAAACTTGTACTAATTATCTAAAGTTGTACCTAACTATCACAAATTGTACCTAATTATCAAACATTGTACCTAATTATCGCAAATTGTACCTAATTATCGCAAATTGTACCTAATTATCGCAAATTGTACCTAATTATCGCAAATTGTACCTAATTATCGCAAATTGTACCTAATTATCGCAAATTGTACCTAATTATCAAAAATTGTACCTAATTATCGCAAATTGTACCTAATTATCGCAAATTGTACCTAATTATCGCAAATTGTACCTAATTATCAAAAATTGTACCTAATTATCAAAAGTTGTACCTAATTATCGCAAATTGTACCTAATTATCGCAAATTGTACCTAATTATCGCAAATTGCACCTAATTATCAAAAGTTGTACCTAATTATCGCAAATTGTACCTAATTATCAAAAGTTGTACCTAATTATCGCAAATTGTACCTAATTATCGCAAATTGCACCTAATTATCAAAAGTTGTACCTAATTATCGCAAATTGTACCTAATTATCAAAAGTTGTACCTAATTATCGCAAATTGTACCTCATTAGCAAACATTGTACCTAATTATCGCAAATAGTTGTACCTCATTGTCAAAACTTGTACCTAATTATCTAAAGTTGTGCCTAATTATCAAAAATTGTATCTAATTATCAAATGTTGTGCCTAATTATCGCAAATTGTACCTAATTATAGCAAATTGTGCCTAATTATCGCAAATTGTACCTAATTATAGCAAATTGTACCTAATTATCAAAAGTTGTAACTAATTATCGCAAATTGTACCTGATTATCAAAAATGGTACCTAATTATCGCAAATTGTACCTCATTAGAAAAAATTGTACCTAATTATAAAAAATTGTACCTAATTATCGCAAATTGTACCTAATTATTGCAAATTGTACCTAATTATCGCAAATTGTAAGTAATTACCTAAAGCTGTACCTAATTATCGCAAATTGTACCTAATTATCGCAAATTGTACCTAATTATCGCAAATTGTACCTAATTATCAAAAGTTGTACCTAATTATCGCAAATTGTACTTAATTATAGCAAATTGTACCTAATTATCGCAAATTGTACCTAACTATCAAAAATTATACCTAATTATTAAAGATTGTACCTAATTATCGCAAATTGTACCTAATTATCGCAAATTGTACCTAATTATCGCAAATTGTACCTAATTATCGCAAATTGTACCTAATTATCGCAAATTGTACCTAATTATCAAAAGTTGTACCTAATTATCGCAAATTGTACCTAATTATCGCAAATTGTACCTAATTATCGCAAATTGTACCTAATTATCGCAAATTGTACCTAATTATCGCAAATTGTACCTAATTATCAAAAGTTGTACCTAATTATCGCAAATTGTACCTAATTATCGCAAATTGTACCTAATTATCAAAAGTTGTACCTAATTATCGCAAATTGTACCTAATTATCGCAAATTGTACCTAATTATCGCAAATTGTACCTAATTATCGCAAATTGTACCTAATTATCGCAAATTGTACCTAATTATCGCAAATTGTACCTAATTATCGCAAATTGTACCTAATTATCGCAAATTGTACCTAATTATCGCAAATTGTACCTAATTATCAAAAATTGTACCTAATTATCGCAAGTTGCACCTAATTATCGCAAATTGTACCTATTATCACTTCTAATTATCGCAATGACAATTATCGTTGTACCCAATTATCGCAAATTGTACCTAATTATCGCAAATTGAACCTAATTATCGCAAATTGTACCTAATTATCAAAAATTGTACCTAATTATCGCGAATTGTACCTAATTATCGCAAATTGTACCTAATTATCGCAAATTGTACCTAATTATCGCAAATTGTACCTAATTATCGCAAATTGTACCTAATTATCGCAAATTGTACCTAATTATCGCAAATTGTACCTAATTATCGCAAATTGTACCTAATTATCGCAAATTGTACCTAATTATCGCAAATTGTACCTAATTATTGCAAATTGTACTAATTATCAAAAACTGTTCCTAATTATCGCAAATTGTACCTAATTATCCTAATTGTACCCTAATTATCGCAATTTGTACCTAATTATCGCAAATTGTACCTAATTATTGCAAATTGTACCTAATTATCGCAAATTGTACCTAATTATCGCAAATTGTAACTAATTATTGCAAATTGTACCTAATTATCGCAAATTGTAACTAATTATCGCAAATTGTACCTAATTATCGTAAATTGTAACTAATTATCCTAATTGTACCTAATTATAAAATTGTACTAATT
>JASAND010029364.1:0-37884 GCA_030248195.1 Trissonchulus latispiculum | reverse complement strand
CTGCTTGGATAAGTGCCTAGTACTTTCTAGTCGTAACTATGCGAATGTGACCGATTTTGACTTCAGGTTTCGTGTCTAATCCGCCATGGCTCCTAGAGCCCCCACCCGTTGCGCTCCTGCGCCTGATCGCGATCCTACAGATGATACACCGCCTGCGCCACTTACCTTATACTGTCCGCCTGAAATGCGAGGTCCGTATCGAGACTACGATTGTTTGTCCGAGGGTTTAAAGATGCTGCGCGGAACGGTCGACATTTTTACAGACCCAGAAAAGTATGATATGTTTGAGTCAAATAAGCGAATACATTTGACTAGCTCACAAGCTGCGCAAGTTGCTACGCTGATATGTACGGTATGTTTCTGGAGATTCGGTTTAAGTTACTACGGAGTGCCAGTAACTATTTACCCGGTAAGTGATGAAGTCCGTAGGTCCCGTTTACCTGCAAAAGAGTATTGTCAATCGTCCGTGTCGTCGTATGGTGGTGGTATATGTCGTTGTCCCAATATAAATTGTCAAGCTGTGAGTGTGATTTTGTTACAACAACTGAGTGGTTGGCCCCTTGGCCTGGAATTTAGGGCGTTGTCTAATAACACTGTGCGCGCGCTGCGCGAGGTCGCTGTCCAATTGTCCAAATACTTACCGTCTGACCTTTATGATTTTCGCATGCGTATGCTAGGGGATAGTACAGATTATTACCCTAACATTTTAAGTTTTCCTGGAGTGCAGTGTGCTTACCGTTTAATTTAAGTTTCGTGTGACAATTTGATTTTACCTTGTTTAGGAAAGTATTTTATTAAGTGAAATCTTCAGCTTTGTCCTGTCCCTTTACACTGTCATATTCTGTACTGACACTGCTTGCAATTCGAGTTACTGTACGGTGGTATTTATGTTTTAGTGTCATGTCCCAAAGCCGGCTCAACAACTATGTGTACCTGTGGTTGGACCACTATGATGGGCAGTCGGATTTCAGCGATGTCTCTTCGGATGTCACCGAGATTGATCCACACAGTGATGATGCCATGTCCACAGACTCTGCCGTCTGTGTGACCAGCCCCTCCCTTACCCCGCAGCCTGTGGTCCGTCATCTGATGCACCACTACAGTCCCCCCACCTCTGCTGCCGAAACCATGGGTGAAGCGGAGCGTGGTCCTGAGCGTGATAGAGCCACTTTGCCCCCCGAGCTGCGGAAGTCCGGTTATGAAGATTGGGTGTATACATCACCCGGATCCACTGCCGCCTTCATTCCTCGTCAGCCCGTTTCCATCCTCGGGCCCCAGGTACTGTCTATGTGCACTGTATTATGTTTGACTTGTTTTTGGAAATTTAAGTTGAGTTTTTATGGTGTTCCGTTCCAGTTTCTCCCTGCCCCCATTACCCTTCAGTTTGAATGCTTTTCTGTTAAATCTCGCCTGCAGGAGGCTGTTCGTGACCTCCTCCCCCCTCTTTCCAGCCTCTTTCGTTGTCCCAATCGTATTTGTGGAAGTAAATGCACTTTGATTTTGTATGCACATCCGTCTTGGGGCGCTACTGGTCATCAGTTTCCTAACAACCAGACGCCTGAGTTAATTTCTTTTCTGTTGCATGCCTTGCCTCGTTCTCACCCTTTGTTGCCTGCTAACATTATGTCGCATGAATTTTAGGTGATTTCTGTGAGCCTCGCTGGCTGGTACTGAGAAATTAAGTTAGAACTAAGTATCGACGGTAATAAGGTTCTATGTTTCTAGAAATCTGTATTAGCTAGACTAAAAGACATCTGATCCCCTTCCCCAGTATTCGATGTTTGCAGAATCGCATCCTGGTCCCCAATACCCGCTTGCTGATGAATGATATGACAGAATAGAAACGAGTAAACTAGACCGGTACCTTGCCATTATGTGTTTTTTGCTTGTGTGTTACTGATGTTTAGCATATTTTAGAAGGAAGGCATGCACCAGAGCGTAGTATGACAGTCTTACGGCAGAAATACCCTCGCTCCCTAGAACTTACGGTTTAATCAACAACCGGACCTGAGATTCCCCATGCCCCTCCCCACGAGGAGACTGTCACACCACGCACCATACGAGACACGACACTGTTTGCACTGCATTCTGTTTACTGTTACTTTGTTCTGCAATACCTGGCATCATTGTTGAATTTAACGCTGGAAGTAGGAAGAACGCACCCTAGAAGACGAATTAGGAGGTCGATACAGGAAGACCTGAAAAGGAGATAATTATTAAGTTACACGAATAAAATTGGATTGTAGCTGTTTTTTCTTGTTCCCGTGCTTGTCTGTGCATATTACAGCTTTCCAGTGTCCTTTCGATGGAATCGATTGATTTGGTTGATTTGGCCCTAGTTCCTGATCAATGATACTAACCGGATCACTAACTACTGAGTCGAACTTTTTGTGTTTAACAATATTAACCTTTCTGTTTACTGTTTTACTCGTGGCACTGAGAGACTAGAAGAGTCTTACCAGCAGCTAACTCAAATCTTTCATGATCAGCGTTTCTTGATACATTTGTATGATCTTAACGTTACAATCGTGCACTTTTTAAACGGGACAGTCGCTGCTCGGTAGATGAATAATCTAGAACATTACTATTGGCATAGAATCGCCTTGAATCGAAAACTTGTTTCGCGGTAATGAACCCTCGTACATACGACAGGATAACTCATAATAAACATAATAATTGTCCTTGTTTCTCTTCACCATAACTTACTCCGTACATGGTTCTAATTCTAGGCTGTTTGCTCAGCAATGGTTACATTTTTGATCCTCATTTTTGGTCGCTGTCAGTTGGTCCGTGGTTCGATCCCTCTCTGGTCGGAACGTCACCCTTCCGACCAGGCTCATCAACAGTGTCATCGTCCGTGGACTCTTTTCTTCACATCTTTCAATCCTGATTTCACCTCTCCACACCAGAACCGTCGACTGCCGGAACTTCCCCCTGTGGCGCCCCACGTTGGCATCCGCCGACTTCCCTGGCCGACGGCACACATAACGCCGCGGTGCTCACTCCCTCTCCCCCCACCAGTACCGTCTCAGCCGAACACAACGACGGCACGGCGCGGATTCCTACCCGCCGGCCAGCCCAACTGGAATCTTGTGTCCCCAGGGTGGCACGCTTGCACCCACTCCTTCCTTGGCCGAAGAGAACTGTTACCGGCCGTCACTGTCCCTGACCGCAGCCTGGAGCTCTGACCGTCGTAGGTCCCTCTCCGGTCATCTCCCCCGTCCTCAACCCCTGGAGCTCTAGCCGTCGTAGGTCCCTCTCCGGCTATCTCCCACCGAAGTCGCTGTCCCATCCCCTGCTGCACTGAGCAAACCAGCCTCGTCATTGACTCTACCTCATACTTCCATCACCATTGCTGCCGACAAGAATATTTGATGAACTAGAATATTGGTGACTATATAGTTGTATGCTTACTTGTACAGTTGAGTTGTCTAGGTTGGAGCTATATTACCCCTTTACTTGTATATCATGCATGTGACTGATCGATGCAGTAATTGTTTGTTTATTTCACTCCATTTCCCTCCCCCTAGTAAAAACCTACCACATTTTATGCGGTGGAGAGTGTGGAGGATAGAATTTTTGAGATGTTAGGATGGGACTTGGTCTAAAGCTAAAACTGAAGGATTTTGCGCTGACTGACTATTTTTTGTGTTGCTGGCTGACTGTGTTGGATTTTGCACTGGCTGACTACAATTATACATTTTTAATTATTGTACATTTTACATTTTAAATTATTGTACATTTCCTACTTTGAATTCTGTATATTGTCTGCAGTTGCTATATCTGACTGATTGCTTCTGTGCAAGTTCTGTGTAGCTAAGTTTTGATCTTATGAAATAATTGCTGTTAGTTTCTTGAGTTTGGGCCTAAGAGGTTGTTAGTCTGCTATTGTCGTCACGAATCGCGGTCCTTGTTTGAAGTCGAATATTGTTTCTAGTTGGACAAAGAAGTTGGGGAATTTCACTGTTTTCTGATGGACATTTTTATTTGTAAAACGGATCCAAAATTTGGTATTTATCTCCCCAGGAAACTAAGTGGGGTTAATGCGTCCAAGTTTGGGATTTTTGGGAGCCTCCTTCACCCCTAGACCTGGGTTCATACGTCACTGATAAGTGACGTATGATGATACACACACACACACACACAGAACACACTACACGAAAGGGAGCCGCAAGCTCCGCCTTACACGTCACGCACACATGATTGACAGGTCTTCCCCAAAACCTAAAGTTTTCCAAAATTTTCAAATCAGTCGTGGTTGTGCTGCCCAGTTATACGGTTGTCACTTTTGCTCTGGTTTTTGCGCTTGTCGCTGTTGGATTGTGACCGAAGGCCCTGTGAGGGACAGACCGGTCAGCAATTTGGATTTTGGTTGAAGGTCAGAGAGGACCTATATTTATTTTTATCTGTTTCGGGGCCAGCCACGACCCAGTATATTTCTAGGATTTGCTCTACTATTTCTCTATTGCATTTTGCTTTACCTTTTCTCTCTCCCGTCATCGGAGGACCTGTCGATTGGACCAACACCCACGCATCTGGACACACGGATCACCAAGGTAGCTTGAGTTGTGAGTTTTTGGGTTTGATCTCTGTCCAATAAATACATTGAGACTTTCAAAGAGAATCCAAAATTTAGGTTTAACCGATTCAAACTTTTGACACTATTCTTTGATGTATGCCTATGTCATTGTTGAGTTGTTGTTTTGTCCGTCTGTACCTGTACTTGTTAGCTAGGTGAATCGTATTGTAAGTAATTGTCTTAATTTTTAGAAACCCATTAAACTAAACATTTAATTTACTAGATAGTGTTCGGCTTAACCTGTGTCTGATTGAGCGAGAATGTCTATGATTAGTCGTTAGATAGAGACTTGAGTAGCGTGTTCAGTTTCCGAATAGCGGGAAAAGAGTAGCTGAATTGTGTATTAGCATTAGATGTGTATGACCCCTGTCCTTGTGTAAGAATAGTTTGTAAAGGATAAATTGAAAGCCAGTGCTCGACACTGATCCGAAGCGATCAGTGGTTATCATTCGGGAGAAAAGCGAATAAAAACAACCCCCAAATACCCTTTTCTTTACATAAATAAACAAATAAATAAATAAATAAATAAATAAATAAATAAATAAATAAACAAGCAGCTCATCCCAGCAAAACTGAGTTTATCTGAAACTATACACTACTTTCTGTCAGAACAGTGTTTTCGTACTTGTATTGTATTGCATAGATGTTCGAATGTCCATAGATTTTTGGGTTTGGCCAATTTTCTACAGATTTAAAATTATCAAATTAAATGTAGGGTCAAATTAAATGTAGGGTTAATTAAATGAGTCCGAACTTAAGCTAATTACTAAAGCGCGAGTCTTACGAAGTTTTTTGCTTCGGCGCTAGCAAACTTATTTGACAAGCAGCCAGTCAACAAGCCAATTACTTGTAAACTGTTCTCAAAATCAACGAACCTCATTTGCATAAAGATTTTCATCCTGTATAGCCGTTTTCATACTTACAGTTCAGGGGGGGGGGTCAAAATAAAATACTTGTGGCCAGAAATTTTTGTTTAAGGGGGGTATTGTATTTTAAGGCCGAGAAAATTAAAACAGTTGGATACAGGAAACAGAGCAGCGCAGAAAAAATTTAAGCTTCGAATAAAATAATAAAACGAAATATAGGTCCAAATAAGTTTCTTCTGGTTTGCCCCCGTCGGTTAAAAAAATCAGCCCAACAACATACGAGACCAGCGCTAAAGATAGGCAAAGTTACACTTGAGAGTCCTTACATAGTGCAATTCCTGTCCATATTCCGTGTAAATAGTTCTGCCTCCAGGCAGAACAAAAATGTAAACAAATTTAATTTTAAACATTACTCTCCGATTATTTCCGTTTTCCGTTTCCCCTACTGTTTCAATTTTTCCGCTTTTTTTCCTCCTCTGTCCTCTGTATCACCAGTCCTGCGTTCCCCCTATTTTTCATGGTTTCGCGAGAATATTCGAGAGAAATAAGCGTCCAAACTTGAAAAGTTTAATAATAGTTAGACAATCTTAACATTTTTCTCAAACTCCTGATCTTACTTGAACATTAGTCAATTCCAGAAAAAATAGCCCTCGGAAGGACGTTTCTTTTGAAGCCTGAAATGGTAGATTTTCTTTAGCTTTCCCACACTTCGAGAAATCTATCTTCAAAAATTGTTTTCTTGTTATATTTGCTGTTTGTTGTTATGTTCTTGCATGTCCAAGTCGAACAGCTGAAATGAGACTGCTGCACTCAACCTAGTTGTAACAAGCATATTCTAAGCTTTAAAATGATATAAAAACTATTGTTGAACTCCAAGAATTGAGTAAATTACAGTCTTTTAAAGTTTGCTACAAGTACCCGAAACCCGCACCTTAAGGAAGGGGGGCTACGAATTTCACTAAAAGTTCGATGTTGGAAATACTTGCCAGTCTTTTGCCACATAATAGTATTAAGTTTAGTGCAAAATAGTTTAAAGTTTGAAAGAATTCCATGTAACGTAGAATCCTGTGGAGCCATCTGAAGTTGGTGTAGTCGGTCCAAAGCTCGACATGACACTTACACAAACTTCGCCTCGCCCTGATGCGCAAGGTACGGTACCCAAATTTTTCAGAAATAGTTCTGACATATAGTGCTTTGATATCGTGTAAAATAATTTCTAGACCATTGTATCCCTTTCTGTGCAATACAATCAAATGCAAAAAATTGGGAGTTGTAGGTCTATACGGGTGGAGATTAACTAACGTCTAATGAACTATGGTTTACCAAATGAGCACAACTTTGCTCCAATTAATAATCCAAGTATCTGTCTTAACTTGCGTAAAAAATGACGTGATTTCGTTAATCCCTGCGTTCGCAGTGCTAGATTACATTATCGATATTGTCACTGTTACTCGGTGCCATTTCCAAGATGTTAGTCAATTACTCCAAAGTACTGTGGCAGAATCGGTTGAAACTTTGAACATTACAGGCCAGTGATTGTACCAAGAAAGCTAGGTAACTAAACCTCGCTTCAATGTTTAGAAATGCTTGATTGATTTCTCGAAGTATGGATGGTGATTGCTCCAAAAAGCTCTAAGTGCATACTGAACGAAGGAAGCGTAGCATCAAAATCAGCAGGTCAAATAACCCCTATAAGCACCTTTTTCGGCAAAATCAGAGAGAGACAACAAATATTTGACCCTATTTTCACTGCGCTTAGCTAGCTTTTCAGGCCTTTTTACCCGTCAGGGTTATTTCTTAACAGAGTTTGCTAGCACACTAACCAGAAAACCAAAGCCCTCAAAACTTACGGACAGTTTGCCCCTATTATAGCCTAATATTAGGTAAAAAGCTGGGGTATTCTAGGGGCTGTCATTTTTATTAGATCGAAAACGGCGCACGGTCATATCGCAACATTTTGCAAAATTTCAAACTTTGATCTGTTATTGCTAGAGAAGGAAACAGCGCTCGAAAGCCGGAATACTTTTAATATTTAGCACTGGTAACAGTTAACATATTTATGGCTGAAAGTTTCAGAATTGGTCAAACCGTTAATCCACCAGAGCTGAAAAACATTTTTGAAAAATCCCATTTTCCGCACCAAAATTTGCAGTTTGGCGTCCTGCCAAAAACAGAGTATGTGAGATATATTGTTGCCCACCCTAAACTTTTTACTTTGAACTGTTGGCTACCATTAAAAAAGGTAAAGGTAACCCCTGGAGAATTCTCCTACCCTTGTCAGGGTCTAGGGTGCCGGTGCTCATCCCCGGATACACAGCCCTTGGGCCAGGAGTGCCACCTCGAATGATGACTACAACCGTGGAGGAGGGGCCAGCTCCTCAAGGCAGATGCCCTACACGGTCTCCTGTTACCTTCCCACATAAATGGTACCCATTTACCGACCAACTAAGGATGGATAGCTGGGTTGGCTAGAGCCCACGGCGAACCGATATGTGCTTATGATATGGCTACCATTAGGGGGAAAAGCACCTCTCTCCGACGATATCGTGCCAATCCGTTCGTAGCCCCACCCTTAATTTTGCCTCCGTTTTCACCCTTCTTTTTTTAACTACTTTCTGTTGCCCTTCGTGGCAGGCACAAAACACATCAAAAGTAAATTTGGTTATTAGGTTTCAACAATAGCCAAACAAAAGCCATTGTTTGGAGGAACCGAAGTGATGACTAATATTGAGTATGCTAGTTAGATAGAAGGCATTAGCAGGCACACATGTACCACTGGCACTATATATCTGCCTAATGTGGGTGAATTTGTGCCTGCTTTGAGCTTTAGAACACAAGAACAGCGTGTAAATTTCCCTGAGCAGATGGGTCTGATTTGCGGTGGGGGGCGGCCGTTAGCTTTAGCTTTGATATATCTCCTGATCGTCTCAACCATTTTCACCAAAACAGCATAGTTGTTCTTGATGAAGATGGGGTCGCCTGTTATTGTCTGTATCTACATTCACTTCTTACTGTATTTAACTGGTTTTGGTGGTCTCACCCCATAAAAACAGTTATCGAAAAAGTATATGCGCGCTTACATGCTAGAAGTGACAGTATCGAATTAATCATAGTGAAGGCTAACTCTCTCTGAAAGACACTAATAGTAGCCAAGAACACTTCTGACGGAACATATATAATGCAGATGAGCATAGTTATGGCGTTCCAAACAGCAGAAAATATAATCGCGGTAAAGTAGATGAGCTTGAGCTTTTGGCTGGCTGGTTGTGAGATCCAAGCAATTCCAAACATCGCACTAATACCCAGAGATACTCCTCCGCCAATTGTTAATCCACCCAAGATAATGTCAGTTGGTTCATCATATAAGGTACGGGTGATACCAAAAGCTAGGATTAAGCTAGCTGCTATCATTTGGCAGATAATGAAAAACCAAGACAGCTTTCGAAATCCTGTGTCAGATTCAATTTTACTGTTGGACTCCATTCTGTAAGGATGTAAACTGAAAGTGTTGAAGATGGTTTCAAAATTCTCTGCTGAAATGAAATACCACTAAATAATAAATAATTTTCGTTGTTTTACCGTTTTCGGTATCTGCCTGTTACGTCAAATAAGTTTTAAGCCCCGTGTTAAAGACTAATATCTAGATCTAGATATCTAATATCTAGATCTAGAAGTCTAGAACTAATATCTAGAGTCTACGTCTATTAGCTATAGACTTCTGCTGATATTTAGCAGTAATTATAGTAATCGAAAACACTTGTTCCCCTGTTGCCAATTTTCAGAGGAGTAGCTGTATTTTAATGGATGCACTCTGCTTAATGTGTACTGTACCTAAGTTCATTAAAGTCTGTTGTACGCTATTTCTTTAGCCAATTATCGAGTCAGTTAACCAGCACTCGGCTAACTGGAATCGTAGAGCCATTTCACCAGTGCTCTAATGCTTGAATTTGGACCAGTGGTTAGCTTTGAAGGAGCCATTTAACCAGAGCTCTTCGACTTTATCTGACCAACAAAAGAGTCATTTCACCAGAACTCTCTCTACTGTGTTGATTAAGCTATACCTAGGACCCGTGTATGCCTACTCTGGTGTTGTATTGATTGACTGTAGTAAAACGTTTGGGATTCTACATAGGGAAAACCGACTTTGACCTGAAAATTCCCCTGGATTAGACTCAAACTTAACCAAACCAGATCCGTTTTATTACATGTGGAGCTCCCTCAGGCGAGGAAAAAACTGGATGATTATTTCAAATTGAGCTCTGCAATTAAAAAATAATTGAATTTGTCTTATATGTTTGAAAATATAGCCCTTTTCCTCGAAAAGAATTCTCACGACCAAAAAACCCCTGGTTTACGATAATTGTATGTATTGATTTACCGTATGTGTAGCCTGCTAATTTAATTAATTATCAAGAACGTTCTACATCGGGAGAACCGACTTTGACCTGAAAATTCCCCAGGATTAAACTCAAACTTCACCAAACCAGATCCGTTTTATTACATATACAACGGCATTTATAAATGGGCGAACATGACAACGTTATAAAAATTTCCAAGAGGTGACGGCCGCTAAGAGAAGCTACCTCATTACAACTACAGAATAGCAAGCACAGTTATGAGGCTTCGACTAATTCGAACTAATTGAGAAGCGTTGGAATGAAATTAGTATTCGGCTAATCAGGTAATTGGTGTCAGCTATACTGTCTGTCGTTTGTTAAAGTCATTCCAAGTGCTTCGTGCTAACTTTCTTTTTAGCTTACCCTCTAGGTGAGCTCTGTATAGCCAATGTAAAACAACAGAATATATTAACAATGTTTTATGACACTGTCACACACTTTCCGAATAAAAACTAAGTCTGATATAATATACTGGCAAAATTAGGTTCCAATTTGATAACCGTACACACATCTAATGAATAATGTTAGACTTTTTCGTACAAGAAAAAGAGAACAATTAGCTGTTGTTTTGCTACTGATCACGCGTGGACAATGCCTGCACAGCTCCTGCACATATGCAGGCTAAAAAAATGTAACGCCCGCGCAGTGCGCAGCAAACATTTTGCCACCGCGCAGCAAAATTTTGGCAAATTTTGCCTCACACTGTAAAACGCATCAAGATTTTATCCCGCGTAACAAAATGTTTACCCCTAATTCGAAGCGTTGGAATGAAATTAGTATTCGGCTAATTAGGTAATTAGTGTCAGCTATACTGTCTGTCGTTTGTTATAATCGTTCCAAGTGCTTCGTGTTAACTTTCTTTTTAGCTTACCCTCTAGGTGAGCTCTGTATAGCCAACGCAAAACAACAAAATATATTAACAATGTTTTATGACACTGTCACACACTTTCCGAATAAAAACTAAGTCCATATAATATACTGGCAAAATTAGGTTCCATTTTAATAACGTTACACACATCTAAATGCGTAGTGTTAGACTTTTTCGTACAAGAAAATGAGAACAATTAGTTGTTGTTTTGCTCCTGATTAAGTTGGCCAAGAGAAATTCCAGCCTAAAAGAAGCAACCACATAATCAAATCACTGTTAATTTAGCAATTTTGATTTTCCACTAAGAACGTTCCTTTTTCTTTCATACAAGCAACTGTATATTACGGTGTCATAGGTTGCTCTATTTTTTTCAGAGATTTCAGCTTGCGAGAGAACTTTGTTTCACAAGGCAGCTGCCTCCTTAAATCTAAGCTGTAGAAAATTTCAGAAAAATTCATTTCAGGCTCCGATGAGTCTGAAATTCATTTTGCGTTTTGTTTGAGAATCATGAGAATTTGAACAAGATCACCCCTAAAAGGGCATTATTCCGCTGTAGAGCTGTTGAGATATTACAAACAAAGTACTTCCGGATATATACTTCAATCTAATACTTGATTTCGATCCCATATGAAGCTGAAAGATGGTCGGTTAAAAAGATAAGTTAGAACTTTTTTGACTTGTAAATTAACATTTTGGCAGTGAAACAAAGGTTTAAGAGGGTTCATACGCGGCAATCAGGATTAAGCGAAGTTTTCAATGTCTCTATTATTCTAATGTCAAGCCTGGTAATGATGAAATTAAATAGAGGTAGTATGAAATGGGGTTTTCGTGCTTTTTTTGTATTTAGAGGAATTGAAGTTTGTTTTTTAAATCGCACAAAGGGGAGAAGGCGAAACGCATTCTCTTGTGCATTATCAGATCCATTGTAATTCCAAGGCTAGGAAAACTGGTGCCGGATCACTAAGATGAGTCACCTCTTACATGTTCAGCTACGGCTAGGTTACAATCTAAATTATATAACATAATACAGACTTTTCAATTTTAGAAACCTAACGATAAGCTAACTAATAAACAAATTTTCTTGACGAAGAAACTTTTCAATTATATTTCATATAAGCAAGGATCACAGTTGTAAATTTGTGCTTCGTTTAACAAATTTTAAAAATTTTAAACTAAAGTCTGACCAAAAATTCTTGGAACCGAAATGTGAGCGGCTGTCCTGAGTTATCATTTGAAGGTAGCCTATACAATGTATATATTTTTCGAATCCTCAAGAACCCGAGATTCCGAAAATTCGAAAAAATCCGAAATTCCGGATTTCATTCACGGAAAATTTAAAATTTTTAGTTTTTCGCTAAATTTTTATCGCAATCAAAAATTGGTTCTCACAGTCGAATAGAGCTGGTCCCGCTACACATTTTTGCTCTTAGAAGCTTTTCACGAAAATGCACCCAATTTGCGGAATTCCGGGTTTTCCAAATTACCGGATTTTAAAAATTTCCTCCAATACCCTCAAGATGGGTATCATTCGAAAGCTCTTATCGAGCTGAACAACTTTTGTAATAGAACGAACTCGTGAAAATGCACTCAATTCCCGGAATTCGCGAAAACCGGATTTTCCGGATTTTAAAAATTTTCTCCAATACCCACAATATGGGTATCATTCGAGAGCTCTTGATGAGCTGAACAAATCTTGTAATAGAACTAATGTCTGAAAATGCACCTAAATCCCGGAATTCACAAATTCGGATTTCACTCTAGCTTGGAAATTTTCGTGAATTCCGAGAACTGGGCTCATTTCTGCAAGTTGGTTCTATTACAAGATTTGTTCAGCTCATCAAGAGCTCTCGAATGATACCCATATTGTGGGTATTGGAGAAAATTTTTAAAATCCGGTAAATCCGGTTTTCTCGAATTCCGTGAATTGTGTGCATTATCACGAGTTTGTTCTATTACAAAAGTTGTTCAGCCCGATAAGACCTTTCGAATGATACCCATCTTGTGGGTATTGGAGGAAATTTTTAAAATCCGGTAATTTAGAAAACCCGGAATTCCGGAAATTGGGTGTATTTTCGTGAAAAGCTTCTAAGAGCAAAATTGTGTAGCAGGACCGTCTCTAATAGACTATGAGAACCAAATTTTGATTGCGATAAAAATTGGGCGAAAAACCAAAAATTTTAAATTTTCCGTGAATGAATTCCGGAATTTCGGATTTTTTCGAATTTTCGGAATCTCGGGTTCCTGAGGATTCGAAAAATATATACATTGTATAGGCTACCTTCAAATGATAACTCAGGACAGCCGCTCACATTTCGGTTCCAAGAATTTTTGGTCAGACTTTAGTTAAAACGTTAAACACACCCAACAAAACGCCCGACGGTATGCGGCTAACTTCAGAACCATTATACCGGAGGAGTCGATTCATAGGGGGATTATTTCTGGCAAACGTCAGTCGGCCTTGGCTAAACCTTGTCCTATTTTATACCGTAGAACTTTATAACCTAGTCCCACAGTACAACGAGGCGAACTAACTCCCCATTCAACCCCGACGCCGCGTCCGATCAGCCCTATGTTCATTCCTTACCTTTTATTTCGAAATTCTTCAACTGATCGCCTCCAGTGATGAAGTAACCCTAGCCCTTGGCGAAGGTGGCGATTGGTAATATGGTCTCCCCAAAGAATATACCATCACCACCATCCAGTTGATGGACCCTTTCAACGCTACAAGATTGCGGATTAGGTTTTATACGTGATCATGTATTCCTTCATCCTCCAGCAGCTAGAAGATTTCTACCCCTTTGTTCAGATAGTTACCCAACTCTTTACCTTTCACCCGGGTACGCGCTTTGTGACCCACAATGTTCTTTGGGATGCTCAAAGACTGAATGGGCACTTGGCGTTCACGCATTGAAATACGTTCTTGTCGAATTACAGGAACTCCTTGACTGGATTAGGCGGCTGCGCCAATCTGTCGGACCCTCTCACCTTCCCCAGTTACCACGTCAGGAACCCGATGCAAGTGGACGTGATAATCCCCGTAGTTTGAACCAGTTGTCCCGACTTTGGTGTTCCTCTGGTTTCTACAGTGCGGACTTGATGACTTTTTCCATTACCTCCGTACTCGTCAACCTTTGACTGGTGCAGAATTTGCTCAGTTTCAGAATGTCCTGCTGTTGATGGGGGAGCGCCGTCGGCGTGGTCAACCGCACCCCCCATTCTTTGACGAGCAAAACCTCCCCATATACGTACTCCGACGAGCGTCGTTGGTGATGTGAGTTAACCTAACGAGTGTCCATAATGGCAGGCACTCACCCCGATCCCGATTCCAAGGATGTGTTTTACCCGTCGGTGGGTGTGGTTTGCTTTGACCCTGCTTACCCCCAGCGGGCCCATGAACCTCTGCGAATTGACCATCGATCCCCTGTTTTGCATCGGTGGTAAATTCTCACCCTGCCTCATCCCTATCCTTCCTTGTCCGTCCCATATTTGTATTAGTCATTGCTCATCTTTTATCCGGTTTTCACTTGTTCCTGATTCACATTATTAATCCCGAGTACATGGCTGTTGCTTCCTAGCTTTATCACCGTTACCACATTGCTCATCGACAGTACCCTTTCAATTATATTCAATATAACGTTATCGTATTAATTAATTGGACCTGGCCCTAACGTCCCCTTATGGTGCCCATGGAAATTATCGTCCCTCCCCAATTTTATGGACTCACTATTTGGACTCATATTGCTCAAGTCTCCCTGATTGCCATACATCACACTGCCTTTTGCACACAATCTGCCAAATTAATGCTCAATTACATGGTGCCATTCCACTATTGCCAGAGAGCTAGACTCTGTTTACGTGTCCCGATCCCCCCGATTAAACTGGACCATGATGACGCCATTCTACCATTCCCCATTCTCCAATGAAGCTCTGAATCATTCCCTCTCCAGACGATGGGTTGTCCGTCTAGTCCCAACCTTCTAAGATTTATGCCAAAGAAGAAGGGAAATTTAAGAAGAATAATTTAGGTGAAAACTTTGGAACTTTGTTTTGTTCTTTAATATAATATATATATATATATAATTCACTATAATATATGTCTTCGGTACTTTACATTTTTACCAAAATTTAATATTCCTAGATTTTCTCTTAAACTTAACATTTTACCTTTTAAAATATTGATATTTCCTTACTTTACATTCCAAATTAACATTCCTTTATTGCTCATAGTAATTTGTTGCCCTAATTTTTACGTGTATTTTTATTGTTATTTTTGCTTTATTTTTGTAACCAAAAACTTTTTTACTTATATAGCTCTTTAAAATCTTCTTTTTTCTCCATTTTCAATCTTTTCCTGTAAAAGAAGGGCCCGCTTTTTGAGAGATTCATGTTTGAAAAAGCATCCTTCCCCACCCCAAATTTGCCACTTTTCTTGGTTGGTTCTATGTGGGGATGCCCGTGTACTATGCCAGTTTTGTTATTCGCCCCCAGTCTGAACAAAGTAGGGCCACTAGGTTCTTCTTTCTCCTGATTCGCGCGAAGTATGTCATTTTGCACAGAGGGGCAAAGTTACGTTTCGGACGTTGGATTTGTTCTCGTTTTGATCCCTTTCTCCTTCCACCTACTTATATACTTCCAAAGTATACCGTGGGTATTGGCTGGTGTGTATGGATTACTGCATGTGAAAGCGCGTGTGAATCGTCCATAGGCCACACCGGGTGTGATGGTAGCGTGATTGTGATCTGGGTGTTTGGGGGAGCCAATGTACCCATTTTTTTCTGGTTTCTTTGAGTAATTTCTTTGTCTTCCCACTATTTCTAAAAAGTACGACCGAAACCGGCTTGAGACTAGGCTCGACCGCAAAGCTTGGGTAGACCTCTTCCCTACTTTCTCCCCCTTAGGGCGCTCGTGTTAGTAGCTGGGTTGTCAGCCGTACCTGAGTCCCCCTACGAAGCTGGCATGATATACAGCCCAAAACTCAGGGTGGGTTCGGCTATTTTCTCCCTCACCCCTATACGTTAATCTGTCAACAGGCATAATGCTTTATTAAATCAGACGTATAATTTCCCTTGTTTATGCCCCTATAAGAGCTTAATCTTTCTACTTTTGTTGCTTGTTTCGCATTCTTATATTTTGACTGTATATATATAATATATGACAACTGCGGTTTCCCCTTAAAATGATTTTTCTTTCTATGTTTAAAAATTCCCTTGGCACTCGTGGGGCTCGTGCAATAAGCCCCGCGGAGATGTAGTATAGGCTATAGCGGAAGACGCTACTACCTCTCCTCCAATTTTCTTTCATGAAGAAGCAGTTGTGATTTTTAATTTAAAAATTCCCAAAATTCCTAAAACTTCCCTGAAAAACATTTTAATATCCTTATTTATTCATTTACTGGAGTGTCTGCTGTTTGTGTTGTGTTTTTGGATCCAAAAACATACATTTTATAGAGTAGTGCTAGTAGTAGTGCATAGTAGTATCTTCATAGTTAACTTTCTTGAAAATATCAAAATTATCTATTTCTTTCAATAACTGTAAAGATAACAGTACATGAAAATGTCTTCATAATTGGTTTGTCAGAGATTGAACGTCAAAATTTACTTATATCAATCGGTATTTCGCAATCCCGTCTCCCACTTGCAATCATGAGTCACCCCACCTTCAGTTGGAAAGTTTTCTTCTTGGCGAGCGGTTGTCATCAAAACTGGGGCTCTGTTAATTTTCGACGCTTTTGGTTCAGCCGCTTTTCAGCCTATATTTTTGGGATACTCAATCCCCATTTTCTGGACTAATATCTTTTTAACGTCAGTCTTAACCCCCTCCCCCTTTTGTGCTCTATTTCTATTCTATTTAAACTAAAATCTTAAACTTTGTTGGACGCTTGAAACTGTAAAATAAGTGGGAGTATTGGTAAACAGTATTTTACAGTTGTATTGTCTAGTATGTTAACAGCGTGTGTTTTGTGCCACTGCTTGTTGAGTTCTTTGGCCCAGATGAGAACTATGTAGTTGCAAGTGTGGCGTGTTTTGTAGCATAGTTAAAGAACTCTTGGTTAGTAGAGTTGCTAATTGCTACAGGTTATGGGCCCAGTCCCGCTGTAAATTCCCAGAAGTCACTCGCCGTTTTTGGGTCCAGGGTTAAACTTTTCAATATGTCTGAAGAAAAGTGTACTATTGAAAAGCTGGATGGTACAAATTGGGCGACGTGGAAGTTCCAAATGAAGCATTTGCTTCGGGCTAAGGAACTGTGGGGTGTGGTGGATGGGACTGAAGTTTTGGAAGATAATGCTGCGGGCCGACGGTTGTATCAAAGAAAGGTGGAGAAAGCCTTTTCGACGATTGTGATGCCCATTCATCCGTCACAGCTTTACTTGGTGACATCCTGCGATGACAGTAAGCCCCAGGACTGTTGGAACTCCCTCAAGCAGCATTTTGAAAGAGACACTTTGTCAAACAAGCTCTTCTTAAAGAAGCAACTTTTCAAGCTGGAAATGGGGGAAGGAGTTTCGGTACAAAGTCTCCTGAAAAGGCTGAAAGAATTGACGGATAAGTTGGCAGCATTGGGAGCTCCTGTGGCGGAAGAGGATCAGGTAGCTGTTTTGTTGTCTAGTTTGCCACCAAGTTTTTCTGTTTTGGTTACTGCGTTGTGCGTCTATCAAAAGAGTTTGATAACGGCGTGTAGACAGAAGTCACAGGAGCACGGCCAACCAGTTCCCTAGGTGGTCACTGGTCCCGGACTTTGTGCTGCACAGCTGTGACTTGGCCTACCCAGTTCCCTAGGTGGTCACTGGTCCCGGACTTTGTGCTGACCAGCTGTGACTTGGCCTACCCAGTTCCCTAGGTGGTCACTGGTCCCGGACTTTGTGCTGACTAGACGTGACTTGAGCCACACACATCGGACTTTGGCTGGTTGCATGTGACTTGGCTACTGGGATCGGACTTTGGCCGCCCGGTCAAGACTTTGGCCGCCCGGTCCGGACTTTGGCCGACCGCTGCGGAATTTGGCCGCCCGGTCCGGACTTTGGCCGCCTGCTCCGGAATTTGGCCGGCCGGTCCGGAATTTGGCTACTGGTAACGGACAGTGGCTAGCCGGAAAGGACTTGGTCCATCCGGATCGGACTCTGTTAACCTGAATCAGAAATGGTCAACCTGGGATTTGCTGTGTGCACTGCTATGCATTTTTAACTATGCTGTGCACTTTTACTTAATACTGCGAACTAATAAACGGATTGGCACTAAACAAAGTAGACTGCGCGTTTTGGCCAGTAAGCAAAACCTTTGTACTCTTCTTCTTATTTCGACAATCATTAGACTGCATTCCAAGATAAGCTTGCAATATGGATTGTTCTTATTCAAATCTAGCTCAGAAAATATCCGCTTATGACCCCAAACTCAACTTCTGCAAAGCTGGCAAACGGTCTGCTGGTTCCTACTATGAAATCTAATCTAAGGGGCCTTTTCAAGAAAGGGTAGAGTACAGTTAAAATTAACTCTATCCTTTTCATGAAAGAGTTAAAAGAAGGAAACCCAAGCTTGAGTGGAGTTAAACCGAGTTTAAAATGGGCAATTTTAACTCTACTATACTCTTACTCAACCCTTTCTTGAAAAGGCCCTAAGTTGTAACTGTCCTACCTAGTCCTAATAAAGCAGCTTTTATTTAGAAAACGAATAGCAACAAAACAAAGAAAAGCACTTAGACGGATCACCACATTAATTCAGCAGTACGGATCACTGTAACTTAATACATAACCACAAATTGTTCAATGTTCAGAGAGTACAAACGACTCCAAAATTAACTAAGCACGTAAACATTTGATCGATCGCTAAGTACTGTGTTGTTTAAGTAGCCGATTTTAGTTTCAGTCGGTGGTTCGAAATAATTTCAGTTTCAGTTTCAGTCGGCGGACCAAAATAGTTTCAATTTCAGTTTAAGTTTCAGTCGGCAACGTAAAATAATTTCAGTTTCAGGTCTCTTCTCAAAATAGTTTCAGTTTCAGTGACGGAAACTGAAACCAGTACAAACTGAAACCTAGTTTCAGGTTCAGTTTCAGTTTGAGTGCAGCTATTCGGAGGAGTTATGTATAAATAAAAACGGATATTAATACCAGGAGGTAGTAATACAACCGTTGTAGTGCAGCTATTCGGAAGAGTTATGTATAAATAAAAACGTATATTAATACCAGGGGGTAGTAATACAACCTTTGTAGTGCAGCTATTCGGAAGAGTTTTATGTATAAATAAAAACGGATATTAATACCAGGGGCCGGTAGCAAGTGCAGCTTATTCGCAAGTGTTATTAATACGAGGGACTGGTAGCAATACAACCTTCACATTCTGCAATAGCTATTCGTATATATTCTGTATAAATAAAAAGGATATTAATAGGAATGGTATATTAAAAAGGATATACGAGTGGTCTGTATCAATAACCTTTGCAGTGCAGCTAACGAAACCCCCCTATTCACAGTGTTCAGTATCAATAAAAAGCAGCAGCTAGGAAGTCCGCGCCGGTGTAGATCGGACGATGAGGACTTCGTCTACTTGGCTCGGACTGTGCTCATCGGTTGAGGATTTAGTCCACTCAATGCAGACTTTGTCCAGTGGAAACAGACTCTGTCCAGTGGAAACAGACTCTGTCCAGTGGAAACAGACTCTGTCCAGTGGAAACAGACTTTGGCCAGTGGAAACGGACTTTGGCTCACGGTACCGGACAGTCTGCTACTGAAGTCGGACTTTGTGCCCCTACGTTGTGACTTTGGCCACCCAGTTCCCTAGGTGGTCACTGCTCCCGGACTTTGTGCTGAACAGCTGTGACTTGGCCTACCCAGTTCCCTAGGTGGTCACTGGTCCCGGACTTTGTGCTGACCAGTTGTGACTTGGCCTACCCAGTTCCCTAGGTGGTCCTTGGTCCCGGACTTTGTGCTAGTGCGACTTTGTGTTGGACAAAAGCGTGACTTCTGTCTACACGCTGTTATCAAACTCTTTTGACAGACGCATTGGAAGCTCGGGATTCTGTTGAACTGAGCTACGTTCAGCAGGCTATAGTCAATGAGGAGCTGAAACAAGAAAGCAGTGATGGTGGTGGTGGCGGTACCAACGGTTCTGAAGCGCTTGTGGCCGGCAAGTTTGGCAATAAATTTGCTGGTAAGTGCTTTGGTTGTGGTCGCCAAGGTCATTTCAAAAGAGACTGTCCTAATCGTCAGGGTACCAGAGCTATGGTGACACGAAGTCAAAATAGCTGGCGGTGCGACAGGGATACTCACGTGGAGAAAGAAGAGCAGGAAAGCGATGCGGAGTCCGCTTTTCTGGTGTGGTAATGTCTTGTCTGGCATGTTTTACGAAGAAAGTGGGAGTCTTGTAAATTATATATGTATTTGAACTGTTTAAACTAAAATCTTAAACTTTGTTGGACGCTTGAAACTGTAAAATAAGTGGGAGTATTGGAAAACAGTATTTTACAGTTGTATTGTCTAGTATGTTAACAGCGTGTGTTTTGTGCCACTGCTTGTTGAGTTCTTTGGCCCAGATGAGAACTATGTAGTTGCAAGTGTGGCGTGTTTTGCAGCATAGTTAAAGAACTCTTGGTTAGTAGAGTTGCTAATTTCTACAATTTCCTTTCATTTCCCCGTTTTTCCCCTCCTTCCCTGTTTTGATAATTATATCTCCCTTCCCCCGTGATTCTTACTTATTGGTAGCGAGTAAATTGTTAACTTGTCTCAACTTGTCTGCTTTACCTTTTGTGTATTTTATTAAACCGCCAGTTGTCTAATCATTTTCCGTCTATTTAATTTTCATTGCTGAGCTAATTCTAACTTTCAGGTAAACGCTCTGGGGTTAGCCCGGAGTACAGTGCTGGCCAGAAATAGTGTACCCATTTTCGCGAATATTCGCAATTTCGCGAACGCCATTCGCAGGCTAAGCATATTAAATTTCTGCGAATGCATGCGAATGGCCTTTAGAAAATGCCTTCGCGAAGAAAACTTAATGTTAAGGCTTCCAGCTGTGAAGCCAATGTGCTTAGATAGCGTCAACTGCTTCTTTAGCAAAGGCTAGTGACCTTCAAATTGGCATTGTTTACAACAGGCGCGCGAATGAAGTGCGAAGGGTCACAAAGGTCAGCCTTCGCGAATGGCTTGAATTTAATACCACTAAGCAGGTGGGAAGGCTATTCGCATTCGCGAAGGGAAGGTACACTATTTCTGGCCAGGACTGTACTCTTAAAGGGGGGGGGTCCAAATTTTGGTAATTTTTTTGACTTTCTCCGATCTCGCTGATTTTTATATATTTTATGATCCAAACGGTATATTTTAACGAGTTTTTAAAATTAAAGCTGTAAGTCGTACGGTTGTCGAGTAATTTCACCCCAAAGCTGAGGTCTGTTGTGTTAAACATAGGAAACTAAGAAAGTTCACTTTTTTGGCGTAGTGTCAAAAAATCTCGAAATTGGGCAATGCTAACCAGTCTTGTCTGGTCTTGTCTTGCCTGGATGAGGCCTGTTATCTGTTAGAATTAGAATTTTGATTTAGGTCTTTAAAATTTTTTAATTAATTTTTGAATGTTTATAATTTGAAGCCATTTTAAATTCGGGTGAAATTTTAAATATTCAAAAATAGATTAATAAATTTTAAAGACCTAAATCAAAATTCTATTTCCAACAAATCACAGTCCTTATCCAGGCCTTTCTAATGATACCAGACAAGGATGGTTAGCAATGCCCAGTTTCGAGATTTTTTGACACTATTCCAAAAAAGTGAAACTTTCTTAGTTTCCTATGTTTAACACATGAGATCTCAACTTTGATATGAAATTCCTCGACAACCGTACGACATACAACTTTAATTTTTAAAACTCGTTAAAATGTACCGTTTGAACCATAAAATATATAAAAACAGAAATCGGAGAAAGTCGAAAAAATGACCAAAATTTGGACCCCCCACCCTTAAGCGTGTTTGTAAGTCCAATCTCCCCCTTTCAATCAGACGCCAGTCGGTCCGGCGTCCGCCAAAAATTCACACTCCCCCAAACTGGCGAGGACTGCCCGGGGTTAAAATAGGTTTAAATGTGGTTTAAATATGAAGGCTTAAATGGTTGTACCTGGTTCAAATATATAAACATAGTATCCAAAAGAATACCAATGGAATTCGATTCGGGGAAACCCAGGGTGGCTTTCATGTGAAATTTCGCCAGCACAGTTGGAAAAGGCCGATATTGTAATGGGATATCTAAGTATTAGAAAATTTAAAACTTAGAAATTTGCCCAGCAAAACTGACAAAAATCTTGGACACTCATCATCTAATTCAAAGCCATGAATGCTTGAATTTTAGACACTTTCCTGTGTTAACACGTTCGCTGCATATGGAATTCCAGAATACACTTACCGCACGCAAACAGAATTCAACACAACTATGCCACATTTTGAAAATTTTCGATTTCTCCCTTTCCGATACATCAAACACCGTACAGTATTATCAAGATTATCTATAAGAAGAAGAAGAAGAGTATTAAGCCACTAGAGGGCTTCTCTTCTCGGTATTGCGTAACGGTGCTCCGACCAGAATACGCGAATGTTCCCCCGTTTTGTGTGGCGGAAGGTAGCTCTCTTCGACAAGCATCCCCCCTCCGTTTGGTGGGGGGGGGGGGGGTAGCAGAAAAGAGGTCGCCGTTTGGTGGGGGTAGCCAACAGCCAATCAGATTGCAGAAAACCCCTCCCCGTTTGGTGGGGGGTGTGGTTTAGTAGAAGATTACGGTAGTTTTTGTTCTATTCGAAAATGGGTCCCCGTTTGGTGGGGGGATAGCACAGAGAGGTTCCAGTTTGGTGGGGGGGTAGGCAAAAGGGGTTCCGTTTGTTGGGGGGTAAGCAAAATAGGTCCACGTTTGGGTGGGGGGTCGTCAACAGCCTATCAGATTCAGCCATTAGCCTGACTTGGCGACCCCCTCCCCCAAACGTGGACACTTTCTGCCTACCCCCCACCGCCAAATGGGGAAACATTCGCGTATTCTGATCGGAGCAGAAGAAGAAGAACTGATCTATAATATAAAGCAATTAATTACGGACTCTTGGTAAAATGCTTCTGTAACTGAGCTCTATCTATTGTAAACCATTATCCGTTTTCTTGAATACACACATACTAACATAAATACAAATTAACATAGCATTTTCGTTTTAATGCTCATGTTCTTATCTTTCATGCTTATGTTTCTATCACTTCGGACGGTATTTCCTTTTCAAGGCATTTTACAGTTAAATCATAGGATGGCGGACTATAATCCTTTGTAGATTCTACGGTTTCCGAAGTCATTCCAATGTTTGGCCCAACATTCACTGCTTGGTAAGTCTTGCTGATACCAGTTGCCTGCAAGAAAGGAAAAATAACAAGCATGATATGCGTCAAAGAAAAAAGGTCAACTGACGAACCTTCGGCCAGTCAGACCAATCACCAATCCCATTACAAACTTGCGACGGTCATGTAAATTGATAATAACGTAGGTTCCTTCCTCCAGGATGTATTCAAAACCGAATTTCTGCATTTTTAAAACCTTGATTGATGCTGATGTTCAAATCTTGGGTTAAATTAAATTTCAATTAAAGTTCAATTAAAGTTGTTTATTTATAGGTAACGTTTACGTTTAGGGTTATATATATTTACTACTTACTTAACGTCGCAACAACCCAACTTAATTAATTTCCCTGGCTTATTTATAAGTTCTAAAAATTTAATCGTCTCCATACTTACTAGTTAATCCACAAAAAAAATAAAAGAAAAACAAAACAAATACAATCAAATGGAAGCAACGCCCCACCACCCCCCAAACCCCTGAACCACACCGACACAACCCCAAATAAAACACATAAAAATAAAAAATTTTAAAAAAAAAAAAATTTACGATAAACAAAATTTATTCTAAAAAATTCCCCTCCCAAATTACTTTTTCAATATTTCCGCTCTTTTTTCCTTCCCTTTCCTCCTCCTTCCCCGTCCCCCCCCCCCCAGTTAACCTTACCTCCGTTTTTCTTCCTTCCTTTTGTAATTACCTTCTGATGCCCTTCGTGGCATAAATCACATCAAAAGAGTTAGTTCCTGTGTAACGTTAAACTAACAACCGGTTTACTATGAGCAACAACAGACAAGAATGAAACACAAGAGTGTCTTGAAAACAGATAAACTAATTTGCATAAGAAAGTAACAGTACTTAGGCGACTGTCAGGCGCCTGAAAACGTAGCTAGGCTTTGCGTAAAGAGCATTACGCAACACGTCCCCTCTTCGGGTTCGGACCGCATCGGTTCGACTTCTTGCCGCCACGATGACCGAAACGGGCAGATCGGCGGGCTTGATAGAGCTTGGAACCAAGGGTAGTAGTGCACGTAGCGGATCTGCGGCAACAGAGACACCCACTGCTTCCACAGCAGGGTAATGCCGGAATGATTCAGATGGAAACTGTCACAGCAGAAATATTGCGACTGCAACTGCCGCTCAGATTCGCTGAAGAAGGTGTCGGGAAAGTAGCGGGCCGAATCGAGAACCTTATAGCGAAGAGACGAGAAGGTCTCTTCGAAACGACGGCGAAACCAGGTGTTGAAATCGCAAACAGCGGGCACGGAAGGGTGATCGAAGGGTAGACTGACAAGAATCTCAGGGCATCGGTCAGCAGGAAGGCGACGCAAAACCTTGCGTAAGGCATTCCAGTTATTCTCCCAAGTGCGCCGAGAACAGCGAGCAACATTAATCCCAGCATGAAGAATTAATGAGCGGCACTGCGTCGGGCGCCGCGTAAGAAATCGAGACTCGATTTCGGACGCCAAATCCACAAAGGTACCACCAGAAGTGCTGCGAACGGTTCCATGCTGAATGGAAACCATTTGGCGGCACTGGGAATCAGATAGAATGACCAGCGTTTGCTCCTTGGGAGTAAACGAGAGGTGGAATTCCGATAGAAGAGAAGCCATGGACCATCGGGTGGTGACGGTCCCAGTGAGCAACTGTCGGCCCAGCTCACTCAGCAGACGGCCATAGCAATTGAAACCAGGCGCAACAGCATCAGGTTTCCGCTCATGGAAACCAGCGGTCAGGCCAGTAGCCCAGACGTAATCATTGGTGCCGGAGGTACACAAGATGGGCGTGTTATCACGAGCCGCAGCCATCAACAACTCACGAAATGATTCATCCTGCACCGCAACAACCGCGTTGATGTCGAAATAGACATCGTAGGCATAGTTAAGAATCCATTCGGCGGACTCTCGAAATCCCTGGCGATGGGCGACGGTATGGGCTAAGATTGGAGAAGCAACCACCACAGGATCCAAAAGAGAATCAGCATCATTGCAGCATTTGTGCTGATCTAAACAGATATACCAATGCGCCTGTTCCACTGATGTGAAATCTGGAAGATTTGGGTGAAGACTGAAGGAGCGCTGATAATATCGCGACAACGGATGGTTACCGGATACCAGCAACTGGCGAGCCTGAAACAAAAGAAACTGATTAGTTGCAAGCAAGCAACAAAACAGCACTCGTCTCCCTAACCCAAAACTGAATAGGTTGGATCCCGACCAGGTTTAGCGGAGCCAGCTTATGATAGCAAGAAAGCTATCAGTGTTATAATTGAAATTGTTTTAGTGTAGAAATCAATAGCGAGCACGCCATTGACATTGTTTACGTAAAGTCTAGACAAATTGAAGCTGATGGTTCCTAGGACGAAGATTATAGTGGGAAGGAGAAGTAGACTGTGGCAAAGCATCAGCAACACGATAAAAGTATGGTTTGAGGCGATTGTGATGCACCCACTCCGCACCATGATGACCCTCCGCAGGGGAAACCCTGTAGTTGTGACGATGCTCATCGATATCGATTATCAGAAACGGCCCGCGCCACACGTGGGTCAGCTTTCTGCTGGTACGAGGAACAACAGTAAGGATTGTACACCATGACTTTGTCTCCAATAACAAAGCACTGCGCACGCTGACGACGATCGTACTGCATCTTCATACGTTCCTTAGCCTGACAATCATTGTGATGCGCCGCCTCACGAGCAAGAAAAGCTTGTGCCATGACGTTGCTGAGATAATCATCAGAGTCAACGTACCTAGTAGTAGGCTTGGTAAGACCCAAAGAAAGGGGCTGAACCGCTATTCGGCCATGCACAAGCTCAAATGGCGTGAAACGAATACTGTCCTGAACGGAAGTATTGTAGGCAAAGGTGACAAAAGGGAGGAACCTATCCCAATCACGATGATTGCGGCCAACATACATTTTTAGCATATGTTCAACCGTTCGATTCCACCGATCAACCAAGCCTTGAGATTCTGTGTGGTAGGCTGTAGAATTTGTTCTTGACGTACCCACGAGTTCACCAACTTGACGCATGAGTTCCGACACAAAATTAGGTCCTTGATCATGACGCAAAACTGCAGGCGCTCCATGCCGGCATACAATTTTCTCGAGAAAAAGATTGGCAACAGTTTCTGCGCGCTGGTTGGAACACGGAAAGGCCTCCACATACTTGGTGAAATCGTCGACAAAAATTATAGCATAACAATTTCCTGATGTGGTTTCGGGCAATTCAAGCACATCAACCACCACGCTATCAAAAGGAGCCGAAACCAAAATGGGGACCAGTGTTTCCTTTGAATGAGCAGGAGGGCTTTTTCCAGACTGGCATAATTGGCAGCGTCGACAGTACTCGAACACATCCTGCCGAATTTTAGGCCAAGTATACAAAGTCTTTGCTTTATGCAACGTCTTATGGAACCCAAGGTGCCCACCAAAGCGAGAATCATGGACAACAGATAAAACTTCTGGAACCAAGCTCCGGGGCAAAACTGGTTTTCCAAAGTCATCTACTAGGACGCTGTCAGTGTAACGACATGTGGCAGCGTAGCTAGCAACGCTTCGAGCCAAAGTGACATCGCTGGGCAACTTGCCTCGATGCAGAGCCAAAATGACATGCGACAAGAAACTGTCTTGGGCTTGCTCGTGCCTTAGGCGATCGCCAAAGTTAATCGTGACAGAGGCACTACAAACTTGCACAGACTTAGCTACACCAAGAGTAGCAGAAGCGATCCTGGATAGGAAATCCGCATTCACATTAAGCTTGCCCTGTTTGTAACAGATTTGAGGGTCATGTTGTAAAAGAACAGAAAACCATTTTCCTGCTCTAGGATTGCTATTTTTATTTTCGACTATAAATTGCAATGGTTTATGATCTGTTACCAAAATCACAGGAAATCCAAAGATGTAGGGTTCAAAGGTCTTCACTGCAAAAACCAACGCCAAGGCTTCTCGATCAATCGCACCATAATTCTGTTCAGCCTTGTTGAGACTACGACTCGCAAAAGCAATAGGATGTTCTTCATCGTTTAGTTTCTGCGACAATACAGCTCCAAGGCCAAATGCGCTTGCATCAGCTTGAACTATGAAAGGTTCTCTAAAATCTGGATAAGCTAGTACAGGTGCAGAACACAATAGTCCCTTTAGTTGTTGAAATGATGCCTCACACTCGGTAGACCATTCAAAACGCGATGTTTTACTGAGGAGTGCGTTAAGGGGAGCAGCTATAATTGAGTAGTTGCGGATAAGTCTTCTATAGTATCCACACATCCCCAGAAAACGCCTGAGTTGGTCAACGTTTGAAGGGGCTGGCAATTCCGCAATAGCACTGACCTTATCCGGATTTGGGCGGATACCATCTTTAGAAATGCTGTGTCCCAAGTAAGAGACTTCAGACTTAAGAAACTCACATTTGGAAATTTTGAGTTTCAAGTTATTACCAATCAAGCGATCGAGAACCTCTGCTAGGTTTGATAGATGCTCCTCGAAAGACTTCGACATAACTAGAATATCATCTAGATAAACAAGGCATGTTTGCCATTGAAGTCCAGAGAGAACACAGGAAATCAATCTCTGAAAGGTGGCCGGTGCATTCGTCAGTCCGAATGGCATCACTTTGAACTGATACAGTCCATCAAATGTCAGAAACGCTGTTTTCTCCTTATCTGCTGGTTCCAATTCAACCTGCCAGTAACCACTACGTAAATCCAACGAAGAAAAATATACCATTCCTTTTAAAGAATCGAGAATATCATCCACTCGAGGTAAGGGAAAGTCGTCACGAACTGTCACAGAGTTAAGTTTCCGAAAATCCACGCAAAATCGCCAACTTCCGTCTTTTTTCTTCACAAGCACGATCGGTGACGCCCAGCTTGACGATGACGGCTCAATGATATCATCCTTCAACATTTTCTCTACTTCATCCTTAATGATACGTTTGTGAATCTCAGGTGTTCTCCTAACATTTTGTTTGATACTCGGGTGTGCACCCGTAAGAATTTAGTGGCGAACACCTTTTGCACGTCCAATGTCACGATTAGACATTGCGTAAGGCCTGCCATTTCGAAACCAGCAGGTCCAAAAGTTGTTGCCTCTGCTCTGCATCAACAGCAGCATCACCAATTTGAGCTTCTTGGCGTATGTGGTCAATGACGGCATCACAAAAAGATGACGACCCCTGAGTCTCCACAACGCCACACGTCGTAACGTGATGGTTCGACTGAAAAGAATCTAGTTGCTCAATCCAGCCGATTATTGTAGACTTGTGCACTTTCTTTGGCTCCGAGGACCAATTCATGATCTCCACTGGGACTACTTTGTTAGTCACGGAAACCAATGCTCGTGCCGACAAAGGCCTATTCACTTTCGGCATATTGTCTTTAGGTTCGAAAAGGTAGACGGACGCTTCATCGAGATCGTCACCAGCATCTACGTGACAGTTGATTATCCTTCGCGTGCGAGCAGGAATTGTTTCGGTATGCACCAAATTGACCGCAAACTTCACTCGCGATGCACAGACAGGATTAGGATTATCACAAACCACTGTCGGATCATCGTTAAGTCCAAGTTGTTTTCGAATCGCTTCGGCGGTGCCCACTCGCTCCAGAACGTCAAACCCCAGTATCATGTCGTAAGCGTAGCAATCCGGCAAAAGATAAACACGATGGTGAACCGTGTGTTTTCCAACGGCTATGTCAATGAGTACAGAACCCAAAAGCTGAAGGTTTTCCCCGTTTAAAACAGTAGCATCAATATCGGCTGGTTGAATGTTGAGCAGCAGCGGTTTCAAAAGACTCTCCTTTACAAGAGTTATTTCTGCACCAGTGTCAAGCAAGGCACTGGTTCTAATTTCGTCATTCAGGCAAACAGTTGTTGTGAATTTGGCATTGTGAGTAGAAGATACCGACACTTTTCTTGGCGAATGATTCGCTGTATCTGATGCAGTTTCCTGACCTGCAACGTCAGGTCGCGATGACTGAGACGAATAGAGATTAGTATTCGTCACCTTTACCTGGTTAGAGGAGTTGATGGGTTTCCATCGTTGGAAAGCAGATCTGTCAGCGATCAGGACATCCTGAGCATTGCAGTAGTTTCGAACCGTCCGAAACAACGGGGCTGCTTTGCAAAGTTGATTTACGTCAGCTATTAATACTTCTGCACGTCGTGCCCTGGTCATCGCTACATTCAAGCGTCGCTTGTCCTGTAGAAAGTCGGCAATACGACCATCGGCGCGAACGAAACTAACCACAAGGAAGTCCTTTTCCCCTCCTTGGAAACGGTCAACTGTATTGATTTTCAACCCTCTTTGCAAAAGGTGACGAAGCTTCTTTAGCAGTAGTCGTTCTTGTGCTTTATAGGGAGTAATAATGCCAATCGATGATGGTTCTATCTGTGCTTTTCCATTAAAGATTGGACTACTTCGACAACAACTTCAGCCTCGATGGGGTTTAGGTAGCTTGTACCATTCTTTTCCTGAAAACTGTGAGATTGAACATTCCACAGCATTAAGGCTTTACCAGAAGGAAGCTGATTGAAAAACAAATGGCTTGCAGCATTTTTTAGTTTTCCGTAATAGAAGTGGTGATTACTGTATCCTGCCACGATCGCAGGCATGCGATACTGTTCATTCAACAGGAGCGGAGTGTAGTTATTTGCTTTGATAACATGCTCCATGATTGAAAGATCCAATCCTTGCTGCCGGGCATCCGGACTCAAAACGGTTGGTCGCAATTGTTTCTGATCTCCAACGAGTACCATTCTGGACTTCCAACAAGTAGTTAATGGAATAAGTGCTTCAGGTACCATGCACTGACCAGCTTCATCCAAAATCACTGTGCTGTAAATGTGACCAGCAACCACAGCTTGGCCCACTCCAACGCAGGTAGTACACACTATAGACGCAGTGGACAGTACAGTCCTGCTAAGTTCCTTGAATTTCGACTTGTACAATCGTAGTTGGCTCAGCGACAAATTATTCTGGAGAAACCGTTCATACATATCACGGAAGTCTGGACCGCCGGCGTCTACTACGTAATTACATAGCGACACTTCGACCAGTGGTCCACTGACGTAAGGTTCTATCATTTCTGAGTGAACTCGAACGAGCCCTTTTGTCCCAAAAATAGTTTTGAGATGCATGGTTATGGCATCGACTGCAGCGTTCGAGGACGCACAGACTAATATTTCCCCTCCGGTTCGGTACGAAGAAGCTCTTTGACAAGATTAGCAGCTGTGAATGTTTTCCCAGTACCAGGCGGGCCCTGTATCACTGCAGCATGACCCTTGATCGCAGCCACCACAGCATCCCTCTGCGAAGGATTGAGTGAAGAAGAAGGAGCCAAAGCTGGCTGACTGCGTACACCAGGAGCGTGCAGAGTTTCGAATAATCGAAACACTGTTGTAGCTTCATACTCAGCTACGTCCAGAGTTGCGAAAGCATTCAATGCGGTCCTATGTCGTCGAAAAGAGTCAAAATCTGGGTCTGGCATAACAGCTACCTTGGAAAGCTGCCCCAAGACATTTTGAATGCGACTCCACTCACACTCTTCTTGGAAAATGTCCTCTTCGTCATTACTGTCAGCTGAAAACCCAAATAAGATTAACTCGACGTCTACTTGTTCGCCATTGGTATGTTTATGCAAGACATATGCTCCAATTGTTTCATCCTCGTCGTCTGGAGCACTCAGTTGAAGCCTGTCGTTTACACCAACTTCTGGACAGAATAGTTGAGCAAATTTCCAAGACCCGGAAAAATCCCATTCAACATCAACTAAAACTTGAGAATTCCAGGCCCGCGAGGTTTGCTCGTCCTGCTCTAAAGTCAGTAGATTAGCATATCTATTGGCCAACTGCAATCTATCTAAGGATTCCTTTTGGTTCGATAGAGCGGCGACGGTGGGCTGACGATCGACCGGCCGTAATCGCTCATAGGATTCAAGTACTGCTGGATCCTGCAAATCGGATACCAAGGTATCCAAGGACACCAACACCTCTTGCAAATCTGGTAAATCCTTGCAGTCTGAATTTCGAGAAAGAAATTCTGTAAGGTCATTAATGTCAAGAACGGAAAACAGATGGCGAAGCAGTGACTTAAACAATCGACTCTGGGCTGATGTCTCATCGTAGCCGATTCCTTCTATCCAATTCCCATCAACCTTAAGTCTGGCAGCAAAATAGGCACGGCATCCTTTCCTCTTCTTGAAGGATAACACCTTTATTGTTGCTTCCAAATCAGAATGATTATGTATTCCCATACGGGACAAATAGCTTGCTGCCTCATTTATGCTAAACAAGTCAGTCATAAGAGCGGAGGGAGCAGTGCCCTCTCGAAATCGGAACGAGAACGAGGTACCAACTGGTTTATTATTACCCCTCGCTGACACCATTCGTACAGAAAAGGAGCCCCGTGATTGCCGTCCCCGACCAGAACCAAAAGTACGTCCACGAGAAACCGGTAGTCCGGACGAATTATCATCATTGAGTTTGAAACATTCCTCTTTGCTGTGTCCTGGTTTTCTACAGTGGGAACAGAATTTTTGCATACGTGAATTAGCAGTTCCACGCTGATACTGCTTAGAACCACGCCTTTGGAAGGTACTTGTGGTAGGGTTGCCGTTGTGACGTCGCCGATTTTGGTAGAGCTCTTGCTCGAGCTGTCGAACTCTTTCCTGCAAAGACGCCTCCCCTGATTCGTTTGCTACTGTAGCAACAGTTTTTGGGGTTTCTGCTGGTTGAGCTTTGGAATCAGAACCCACATTTTTCATGCTACTACTTTTGCTGACACCAGCAACTTGCCAAGATGTAGGTAAATCAGAAAGTACGGTCGTTTGTTCTTGTTCAGGACCGAAAGCGGAAGCTCCAAGAGCCGCCTTAAGCACCTGACGTTCATTGAATATTTTCTCAGCCATTTGAACACTCACACCTGTTCTTTTCATAAGGTATCAGTGCTTAGGTTCCCGCCGCATTGTTTCCCACATGAGCCAGGGTTCTAGCCCATGCAGAAAGCAACGCCGCACTTGAGTGTTCAGAACGTCCTCCGTAACCTTGCCAAAAGCGCTTTTCGCCAGCTCTAGCATTTCATGACTTTATTGCATGACACTTTCACCGGGTTTTTGCTAGCGCGTGCTCAAGAGAAGAGCAAACATATCAGTGTTATGCAACTGATATTTGGCTGCTAACTCGGATACTAATAATTTATATGTACCCTTGACTTTAGCATCAAAGTTCTCGTAGGTAGCCAGGGCTGGGTCCTCTAAATAGCCTACTAGCTTACGAGTTTTATCCGGTTCTGACCAATCATGACTTAACGCTTGTGCTTCAAACAGCCGAAGCCATTTTTGAAACGTTATAGTTCCCGGTGCTCCACTAAACCTGGTAATTTTATGACTCTATTCTCTGTCCAACCCTGATTCCTTTGTGGAGTCGGTCAATTTCGATTGCAGTTCAGCATTCGTTTTTCGGATATCTATATTTTCAGCCTCCAAAGCTGCTAAGCGTCGTTCAATTGCTCTAAAATCTCGCTCAACTGTTGGATCTGGCCCACTCATTTCGAAAAAAGAATTATTTAAGCAGCTATGCAGCTGTTAAAATTGAAATGGTTTCAAAACAGAAACCTGTAATGAAATTAAAATCTTTACGCAGCTATGCAGCTGTCCACCTTCGAATGGGTTTCGAGAATGAAACCAAAAATAATATTTTGAGCCAGACACCAGATGAAAGTATACAGGTTGTAAACCCTGGTTATGATTTCGAGCAAGAAATCAGAACAGTTGAACGAAGTGATGCACAACTTAAAGGGATTCATTAGCCCAGAAGCTAATTACAGCAGCTGCTTACCATTTTCTGGTTGAGTAAAAAGAGAATCCTGTTGATCACTTAAAACTATATTCAAGATAGAATATAGCAGAGACTCCAAAATACAGGAAAATTGCAACTATATTCAGTAAAAGAATATAGCGTAATCCGAATAGTTCACAGGTGGAACCTCCAGTTAGTTCCTGTGTAACGTTAAACTAACAACCGGTTTACTATGAGCAACAACAGACAAGAATGAAGCACAAGAGTGTCTTGAAAACAGATAAACTAATTTGCATAAGAAAGTAACAGTGCTTAGGCGACTGTCAGGCGCCTGAAAACGTAGCTAGGCTTTGCGTAAAGAGCATTACGCAACAAAAGTAAATTTGGTTTTTAGGTTTCAATAATAGCCAAACAAAAGCCACAGTAGAGGGGAGGATGTGAGAAGCTAATGCCATGAGTACATAATGGAAGGCCGTCACTTGCCCCCACGAAACTTGCCCCCACGACGGTTGCCTCCACGTCACTTGCCCCCACGTCATTTGCCTCTCCGCGACACTTGCCCCCAGCGACAGTTGCCCCAAATTAAGAATTTTGTTTTGTAGTACTTTTTGTTTTCGGATGAGTTATTTGATTAAACGTTTAATGCAGACAGTAAGGCGGTGT
Source organism: Trissonchulus latispiculum (assembly GCA_030248195.1). Lineage (NCBI taxonomy): Eukaryota > Metazoa > Nematoda > Enoplea > Enoplida > Ironidae > Trissonchulus > Trissonchulus latispiculum. Next base: position 4,392 of record JASAND010029364.1, on the reverse strand, counting down.
TATAACGAATAACAAATATAATAGAAAACTTAAGGGAGCGGGTACACTTTTGGGGTCAATTTTTCTACTTTTTTTGATCTCGTTGATTTTTATTGTCCAAACGGTATATTTTAACGAATTTTTAAAATAAAGGTGTAGAACTAAGGAAAGAGTGTTGAAACCATTTCTCATTAATCACTTTAAAAGATTACAATTAATTAGTTCTTGTCAGCATGGTTTTGTCAGTGACAGGTCCACATTAACTCAGCTTCTTGACTGTATTCAAAATTGGTTTAGTGCGTGGGACGATGGAGATGCTGTTGACATTGTATATATTGTTGACTTAATGCGTGCCTTTGACACTGTTTCTCATTCCAAATTAATAAGGAAAATGGAGGCATGCGGAATTCACGGAAATATATTGTCGTGGATTAAAGCTTTCTTGGTGAACAGATACCAAAGAGTCAAACTTGGGGCAGCTCACTCACCCTGGAGACCGGTAGCGAGTGGGGAGCCCCAAGGGTCTGTTTTTGGGACCCATTTTGTTTTTAATTTACATTAATGACCTTCCGCAAAAAATTATATAGTACTGTTCGCTTATTGATGATGATGATGATGATGATGATGATGCAAAAATTTTTAGAACTGTAAGCTCTGTTGCTGATGCAGAATTACTTCAGGCAGACTTGCATGCCGTTGATGATTGGACGAGTCAGTGGCAAATGAATGTTGCTGTAAATAAATGTAATGTCATGCATGTGGGCAATCGTAACCGGGGTCAGATTTATGAACTTAATGGAAAAGTTATTAGTGAGGTGTATTTGGTCTGCGATCTGGGAATTTCTATCTCAAATGAACTGAGCTTTTCCAAGCATATCAGTCTCCTAAAATCCAAAGCAAGTCAGCGTGTGGGTATAATCGTATAATCTTTCGGAGTTTTAACAGTCGTGATGTAAAATTAATGACTAAATTGTTTGTAACTTATGTTCGACCAGTACTTGAGTATTCTACCCAGATATGGTCACCTTATCTCTTAAAAGATGTTGATTCTATAGAGAATGTGCAAAGAGTATTTACTAAAAGACTTCATGGCCTGAGTGATTTAACATACAAAGAAAGATTACAGCGATGTGGTTTGCAGTCTCTTGAAATGAGACGAATTCATTTTGATTTATATCTGATGCATAATATTGTCTATAATTCTTTTGATTGTTCTTTTGATGATCACTTTACTTATGGTCATGACGCAGGGACGTGACTTACTTGACTTAAGGCCTTTGGAGCAAGACGTCAGACATCCGCTGTGGCCTGTCCCCGTATAATCAGTCGCCATTGCATCCGGTCCGCTGCCAGGTCAGAAATAATGTTGATGAAGTTATTACTCCACGTGATGGCACCATAGCTATTCTTGATATGGTCCAAATCTTTAACGACCAATGTATCCCAAGTACATTTGGCAGCATTTCTGGCACATCGCCATTCTGGAGGCTTCACATTGCGCCAAATCGAATGGCACGCACGTGAACGGTCCATTCTGGCTACATGACCCAGCCAGCGCAGTCGATGTTTTCGAATTGTGGCTTCCACTGTTGGCTGGTTGCTGCAGCATTCACGGATGGAATCGTTAGATAGACGCTGCATCAAGCTGACGCCCAGAATACAGCGAAGTGACGACATTTGAAAGGTCTCCAGCTTGCGAACATCTGCTCTTGTTAGGGCCCACGTTTCAGCCGCATACAGCAGGACCGATAAAACAGCGGCATTGTAGATCTTCATTTTCAGAGAGATTGATAAATCATTTCTCCTAAACACATGCCTTTTCAGTTATCCGAACGTGCCAGCTGCTTTTCCAATTCGGGCTTCAATGTCGTCGGACGCAGAAACCCGCTCACTGGAGATGACTGAACCAAGGTACGTAAAAGAGCTTGTAACTTCAATGGGCTCTTGACCAATAAAAAGAGCAGGCGGCGTTGGCAGGTGAAAATAGATGGCTTTGGGTTTTGTAGGTTTAATGCGCAGCCCTTCGCTGCATTCTCCGATATTCGGTTCAGTAGCAATTGGCACGATAAGGAATCAGGCTGGAGGGTCGCTATGTCGTCCGCATAATCAAGGTCTGCAATTCTGTCCATAACACTGCATTGGACGCCGTCTAGGTCTTGCACAGACTTCCTCAGGATCCAATCGAGGACAAAATTGAACAGCATTGGAGACAAGACACAGCCCTGTCTCACGCCCTTTGTAATTGGGAAAGGTTCCGATAGCCCCGAGTTACATCGGACACATGAAGTTGCTCCTTCGTACATGTCCTTGAGGATGTCTGTATATATGGCAGGAATGCCACATTTCTTCAGCACGCTCCACATAGACGGGTGATCGACGTTGTCAAAAGCTGCTGCAAAGTCGATGAAACAGATGACCGTCGGTTGTCCGTGCCGGAGTCGACGCTCGATACACCGGCGTAGCGTGAAAATTTGATCCACGCAACCACGGCCGGGACGAAAGCCAGCCTGCTGATCTCTCATTTGACGTTCGTATAGTGCAAGGAGCCGAGACCGGATAATTATTGTTAGAATTTTCCCAGCAATAGAGAGCAGTGTTATTCCGCGGTAGTTAGCGCATTCACATTTGCTGCCCTTTTTGTGCAACGGGACGATGACACCATTTTTGAAGTCTTCGGGTACTTTTCGTAAGGTCCACACTTGACGCAGCACCTCCACAATGACTTCGATGTTCCGGTCGTCGAGGGCTTTCAAAGCCTCAGCGCTGACTCCACATGTGCCAACAGCTTTTCGCTTTTTTAAAGCCTTCACAGCCCTTCGAACTTCGATTACGTCAGGAGGATGTTGGTGAACACAGGCCGCCTCGATTGGAAAGTCGCGATCCAGGTCCCATCGTGGGTAGATGGAGCCGGCCTGTTATACAATTCCGAAAAGTTCTCAGTCCATCTTGCGGGGTGGTCTGCGGCAGAGTTGATTGGATTTCCGAGTGAATCATTTAAAGTAGATGGAAGACCGCCACTTTTCGACACAGACAAATCCTTTATCAGTTTGAACAAGGATGCCAGGTTTCCGTCGTCAGCCGCCCTCTGCATTTCCTCGGCACGCTGACTCAAGTAGGCCTTCTCGTCTGCTTTGAGAGATTTCTTGATACGACGAGACAGATAATTCCTGGCGGGTCTGTGTGAGGTAGCCCTGCGCTGCGCAACCAACAATAGGGTTTCCTGCGAAATCCATTTGTGGGTTCGGCTCCGTTTTACAGGACAGACCTTGGCTACCGCGGCGTAGATCGAGTCCCTTACGGTAGACCAGCATTGTTCCATATTATCCTCTTCCATCAGTGGTATCAGAGCGCTGAATCTATTTGTCGACTCCATATTGAAGGCAGCACGGTGGTTTGGATCGTCCAACATTACGTCACGCTGAGCTGGTCTCTTCGTTTTTCTATGCATGTTGAGGTGAATCCACAACTTTGCCAGCACTAACCTATGATCAGATCCAATGCAGGCCCGCGTTAGCACACGGACATCCTCGACCATGGACCGCATGGCATGGCTGACGAGAATATGATCCAACTGCTTGACGGTGCGCCGATCATTGGAGTGAAAGGTCACTATGGTGGCAGGCTTTATGGCGGAGCCACGAGTTACAGCAGATTAGACTACGAGCTGCGGCGAATGACAGCATCCTCACACCATTATCATTAAGCTGGCCAAATCCAAAAGGCCCCATGATGTCGCGAAAAGCCGAATTATCTTGCCCGGTTTCAGCATTGAAGTCGGCAGCTACAACCACAGCATTCCCCCTGGGTATTCCCAGAATGCATGAGAGCAAATCGGAATAAAATTGGTCTTTGTCCGCAGAAGGTGCACAGTCAGTAGGAGCATAAACAGCAACCATCGAAACAGGGAAAGAGGATGTAGCAATTTCGATTACCGCCATTCGGTCTGAAATGGGCTTAAAAGAGTTAACACAGGATACGTATTTGAGTTTCACTGCCAAGGCAACACCGCGGTGATGCACATTGCCTCCAGAGTAGAACAGCTTGTAACAACGTTTACCATTAGAATCGTTAATAATACATTCGCCATTCTCAGTCCACCGAGATTCCGTAATAACAGCAATGTCAATCTTAGAAAGCGTAAGTTCATCAGCAAGTAAAGCAGATTTTGCAGGTCCACATAATGTGCGGACATTCCAAATTCCAAACGAGCAAATCCGCTTAGATGAGATGATAGCTTCGTCGGCTTCCCCGGACGCGGTAGCAGTATGACCAATATTCAGTAGAAGACTTGTCATACAGGATTATTCAGCTAGTTCGCTGGGGGTTCGCCACAACGCCCACCCTCCCCAGTTACCCGGGCTTGGGACCGGCACCTTAGCAGTCGCCGATGCGAATGCATCATCGGAGGCTGGG
>JASAND010029363.1:0-24676 GCA_030248195.1 Trissonchulus latispiculum | reverse complement strand
TAAGCTCATTTTTGAAATCTACGACAGCAAATTACCCCTAGACAAAGTTTTTCCAACGAAAATGTTCAATTTTCAAATTTGACCTTTGGTCGACGGTGGTTCCGGTTATAGGTCCCTTAGAGCACGGAGCTTTAATCCTAGCTAAATTCTGAGGTCATTTTTGAATTCCCTGACCCCGAAAACCCCCTAGATAAAGTTTTCCCAGCGAAAAGGGTCAACTTTGAGATTTGACCCTGGGTCGACCGTGGTTCCGGTCACATCCGCCACAACCTCCCCCCAATCTCCTCCACTACCTCCCCCCAACTCCACAACCACAAAAACCTCCCCCCAATTTCCTCCACAACCCCATGAACCTCCCCCCAACTCCACAACCCCAAAAACCTCCCCCCAATTTTCCTCCACAACCTCCCCCCAACTTTCCTCCACAACCTCATAAACCCCCCCCCCCCAAAACTACACCATTTTATCACCTATTACTACTCGTGTATGTTCACTTCAAAGGAATTCGAACTCTATCTTCGCACAATTAGACACAGACACAAATTAGACGCACGTAGGCGTTGTGTTTTCGAGCATTAGCGCGTAAAGATACAACGAGTGAGCGTACAGAAACGTGTACTGGCCACTGGGTACACGTTTGTGGAGGTGGTCACTAGGTACACGTTTGTGAAGGTGATCAGCCGTTAGCGTGGAGAGCACGCACCTGCAGCTGATAACAAACAACCTGTTCCCCGACATAGATTCTTATGCGACCACTGAAAGTAGTGTTGTGCAGCGGCCCTGTCTAGGCCGGCCGTCCCAGATCCATAATGGGCAAGCCGGTCGGTGTCCTCCAATCGAGAACAGGCCGACCAGCCTGACAGGCAGACCGGTCGAATACGGGATCGCCGGGCAACCTGTGACATCTGCCTTCAAAACTATTTATCTTTTTTGTTTGTATTTTGGATAGACGGCGAAGTGACACCGGCCGGGGAAGGCTGGCGCATTTTTTACACTACACTCTCGGCTGTAGCTAGTGTTATTTCAGTAACCGATTTTAGTTTCAGTTTCAGTTTCAGTCAGCGGACCAAGAAGGTTTCAGTTTCAGTTTCAGGTCTCCTCACAAAATAGTTTCAGTTTCAGTCGGGATCTAAAAATAGTTTCAGTTTCAGTTTTAGTTTCAGTCGGAGTTTCAGTTTCAGTTCATTCGAAAAACTGCAGATTCTAACCTTGAGACATTAAATTTATGGTTGTTTATAATTTCACTGCAGAGTACTAACTTCAGCTTCAGTCGGACGCCTAAAACAGTTTCCGTTTCAGTTTCAGTGCCTGAAACATCACTAGCTGTAGCTCGACGCAGTCTAAGTTGTGCCATTTTGATCATCGCAACAATAAGCAAATTACAGAACGAACGAAGACGGTTCAATAATTTTTTAACGGGAGTTGCTGACTATATTTCTTAAGGTGCTGGTTTCCTTTTGTGCAGTGCTTTTTTAGTAAGTTTTTGAACGGCTATAAGTTTCGCAATTTTGGGAGTTAGAGAGAGCTTTAACATCATTTTAAGGCTTATTCTCTGTACATTGACATGAGCTTACGAAACTGGCAAAAGTAGCAAACAATTGCAGTAATTTTTTGACATACTGACACCTAACATGAAGAATATAGACCAAAAATTTTTGAACATCGATTTCTCAAAACTGAAGAACCGGCCAAAAGTTCTTTATGCGCCAGATATGAAGGACATATGGGCCGAGGGACGTTTTTTTGGATTTGGCTCAACAAGTCTCAATACTCCAGAAAATCCGGCAAATGTGCGATGACACGAAATTTCGCAACTTCGCATTGAGTTTTCTTGCTACTCGATAAGTTTTAGCCCAAACCAAGAAAAACTTCCCTCCGCAGAAGTACGAATTTCTTCTTTGCCAAAAATCTCCGGAATCTGTCGAGTAGTTTTTGAGAAATCGATGTTCGAAACAAAATAATCGCAGTTTTGCCAAAATAGTTTTTCGGCCAAATCTCCAGCTGAAAGCAATAAATTCCGGCTACCAGGCATTCATAAAATGGGCATTTGGAAGCTGTATCGATTGAGTATAAATAAGCCAACTTTGGCCTTAACATGTGGCAGTAATTTTGAAAAAACTGATTTCCTCAAAAATGGTCATTTTTTGACCCTAAAAACAGTTTTTCGCTTATACCGACTTAACCACTGGAAACAGCTCAAAAGTTGTAAGAGCAAAAATGATCGTTTTCGTGTCCTCCTTCCAGCCATAGCAACCAATCCGGTGTCTTGTCTACTTACTGGGAGCCTAAGGCGAAAAACCAGAACTTTTTTATCTTTTGACCTAAAAATACGGGACTGGTCCCAGAATGTTAAAGAGCACGGAAATAGGTTGTTTCGTAAGTTTTATCCATTTACGCAAAGGATTAAAGCCGTATGAGTCAAAAATACCCGAAAGGAAACCAGTACCTTAAGCCGATTGCTAGCTAACCAAGCGCACCAATACGCTTCTCTGTTTGTGTCCTAAATTACAGTAAAGTCCAGTTCTTTACTTAACAAATTTAAAACAAATAATAAACACATGTACACGTATCCGCAGCCTTACATGGAAACATGAAGGATGAAATCAGTGTAATAAGCCAGTCTCGCTGTGTGTAAATTGATGAAATCTTACAGAGTTCTTGATTTCAGATCGGCAAAGTCGGGTCAAATCAAAAGTGGATACTTTTCTTCAATTCTGATTTCAAGCCTTCGCATGTTATATCAAGCGTACATAATATATACAAGAGTATGACAAAAGAGGTTGATGAAACCATCGGCACTAAACTACGCCATTGGCCCTTCCGTGCATTCACCGCGGTCAAAATGATATTCGAATTTTATGTTCAAAACATTCACGAATTAAATATGTACATCGGGTCAGGTGGATGGGGGAGAAGCTGAGAGCGTGCATGGAATACTTTCAATCTTTAATACATAGAGTAAGACGAACGTCTTATGTATTATGTACTCTTGTATATTTAAACACAATGACAAAAACAGACATGTACAATAAATCCCAAATAATATATATTTAGAATACATGTTGCTCAGTCCTGCGAACCAATATAAGTAGCGGAATATAAATATAAAAGCGATGCGAAAACAAGTGCAGATGAAAACAAACCAAAAAGCGAATCGGCAATGCAGACAAGCGAAAAATCACCTGAATAAAGCCCATGAAAATCCTTAAATCAACAGTAAATAATAATACAGTATCCAACAGGATCTAAAGACTAAAACAACTGTCAGTAGGTTAACACGAAGAGTCTAATAAAGCAACCACCCTTAGCTCGGAAAATGAAAAACCTTTGAACATAGGAGACAATAACATGGCCAAGGGGGTCAAAAAATTTGAATAATCACAGAAAAGACAATTTAATCTCAGAATCGAAGTAATAAAGGAGTGATCATGGTTCAAGCTCGACTCGATGTCACCAAAGATCATCACCATTTCAAGACACAAGACTCTCTATAATTTGCTACGATTGGATATGACCCTATGTTAACCTTGTACATTAAACACAGACCAAAATGAAGAAATTTAAAACATTTAAATAAACAAATCTATAACGCAGAAAAACTCAAAGAATAGTCCTCTCTAATAATGCTAAACTATTCTGATAATACGAATATGGTACACATACTCAAACTGTACAAATGAAAACAAACAAATAATAACAAATAACATAAAGGCAGGCCAGAAATGTAATCACACAACTAGTACAACAGATCACAATGTTAGTTTTCAGAGGTTCAAAGTGTCGGGAATCTAACTAGCTTCTTCTCAAGTCCTCACCAGGCAAGGAATTGCATTAGAACCTTTGCTTGTCCCCATCCAGTCACATTATCAAGAGTACATAATACACAAGAGTATTAGTTTAGCTTAGCTTCTGCCCCAGTAGGGCGGAGGTGGCCCAGAAATATCCGTGGCAACTGAAGAACTGGAAAAGGCCGTACCGGTAGTCCCAGTGGATGATCCAGGCATACCGGCGCTGGTTGATCTGGCATTGGGCCAAGAGCCGGGACTGATCCCATTCACCTTCATATAGGATATGAATTGATCAGGGATCTCAGCCAGCACTTCGCGGGCCAGATGGGCCTGACTTAGAGAGGCGGCACCGGCAAACTGATTGTAGAATTTCCGGAAGGGGACAAACTGGACAATGTCCCGCTCAGCGTACTGGCCGTTGTAGGAGACTCGAACGTCGTCTCCGTCCAGCTCTTCCATGGCTGAAAAAAGAAAGAAACAGGGAGATTCTAGAATTGCTGACAGTGGGAAAAAGGCCAGGCTAAGTTAAAACATGGTAGACAATGATAAACTCTGATTTTGCACCTTCGAGTGATGATCATCACATTGTGATGTCTAACGCAAGAAACAACGCCAACAACAGCAAGAACAAACGAAAGGGTACCAAACAACGGAAGAAAAATAAAATAATTAAAGCAAGGCACTATGAATGTTTGTTGGAGTGCGATTATTATGACCCATGTTGTTTGTAATATCTGCAGTCAGGTTGCTTGTAGTTGAACTGATACTGCCTGTGCAACAGAACAGAAAATACTAAGAACAAATACAGGTTGCAGTAGCATACCTCCAAAGTCGGCATCCCCAATTCCAACAATTATGATGGATAGAGGGAGCCTGGAAGCCTAAAACAAGGAATAGTTTCATGTAAAACACAAAATGCAAAATCGCAGATTTAAGCGAAAGATGCGGTGCCAGCGGCACAAAAACAGCATATCTACAGTACACGGGGTAGAAGCTTACTCTTACTTTTTGGACTCCACCACTCTCAGGCCGCTAGTAATTGTCAAAGTTTTTGGATTTTCTGTCAGAATTTTCAAAAAGTTTCCGTCGTCAAAGGGAATTTTTTTGAACTTAAATCATTCATTTTGGTACGTACAAAACTGGAAGTTTGATCACATTTTAGCTTCGTTTATGTAGGTAAAGAATCGTAAAAAGACCCCTAATCTACAGCCAGGGGCACACCCAGGATTTTGGAAAGGGGGGCCGAGGCTGAAATTTTTTTGCCAGATGTACGTACGCCTACAGGGGGGGGAGTGGCAGCAATTTTAAACAAAAGATTTTGCGCTGCTGAAGCACGAGCGACAGGATTTCCGAATAGCCATTAATCCACGCGGGGGCGGGGTCTGGGGGGGGGGGCGGACCCCTCCAGAAGTTGAGAAATTTTTTAAATTATGAAAAACTCCGCAATGGAAACCTTTAAAAGGAAAAAAGTAGTTAATTTTTTTGAAATTATGAATAATCTATAATGGCAACCCTTAAAAGATTTAATATATATATATATATATACAAGAAATAAAAATGCTCCTCTGGAGCATGAAAAAAGTAATATGGGTGATGGTGAGGTTGCAAAATCAAGAGAGGACTAGTCTTTAAAATGCTTAATATGGGGCTAGGTTCAAAAATAGAAGAGGACTAGGTTGTGAGCGAATTAATATGGGCACAGCTTCGCCGAACAACCCATATTCGCGGTTTATAAATGTATGTCAGTATGCATATCCATCCACGCTACGTTTAGTTTATAGTTAGTCAAACTTTTTCTTCGAGAAAAGTTTTATGCTAACCAGTGCGTTTTATTCATTTATACGGAAAAATTATATTTCAAGAATAATCTTAGGACTCCGACCTTGTATTTCCTCCCTGCTTGAACCAATAGCTTTAGCCTCATGTCCTTAGATATCTTCTCGTTGCTTGCCGCAGTTCAACCCGACCAAATGATGATAATTTACGCACATAATTATGTATTCCTGGCTAGTCTAACAGAGTACGTATATGCAAACAACTGTATTCAATGAGTAATTCTTAAATTAAATTCTTAAATTTCGTATTACTGACAGAAATTGATAGCTCTGTATGCGACAAAAGCTAAGACGAAACGTGAAATCCCGCGAATATGGGTTGTTCGGCGAAGCTGTGCCCATATTAATTCGCTCACAACCTAGTCCTCTTCTATTTTTGAACCTAGCCCCATATTAAGCATTTTAAAGACTAGTCCTCTCTTGATTTTGCAGCCTCACCATCACCCATATTACTTTTTTCATACTCCAGAGGAGCATTTTTATTTCTTGTCCTTCTGTCATTTTAAAGAATCCCTTTCCAGCAATGCGGTAATGGCTACAAGGAGCTTGAACAGTGCCGTAGGTAGAGCAGAAAACTGATTATATATATATATAAATATATAGTACCACTGAATTCAATACCTCCGCCCCAAGCTTCGGCCGCTGCAACCTGTGTTTGTGGGTAGTACAAGGATAAAACTTTTTCGCCTCCCCAAAAAGTTCGACAGTATGCCCATCGTGTTCAGCGACACGGATTTACTATATGGATACCGCCATATGGGAGAAAAACGTTGTTTTAGGCGGTTTGACCAGTGGTCAGTAGGCCCCATAGACCAAAGTAGGCCCCATAGACCAAAGTGACGACTGGTCACTTCCATCTATTTCGGCAGTATGCCCATTGAAACGAGCGTAGTCGATTTACTATATATGCCCCCAACCAAAACGCCGAAAGAACCTGTTTTAAGGGGTTTGACCACTGGTCAATAGGCCCCATAGGCCGTAGTATCAGTGGCCACTTCCCTCCATTTCGGCAATATGCCCATTGAAACGAGCGTAGTCGATTTACTATATATGTCCACGACCAAAACGCCGAAAACAGCAGTTTTAGGCCGTTTGACCAGTGGTCAATAGGCCCCGTAGGCTGTAGTGACCAGTGGTCACTTCCGTCGGTTTCGGCGATATGCCCATTGAAACGAGCGTAGTCGATTTACTATATATGCCCCCGACCAAAACGCCGAAAAGCGCAGTTTTAGGCCGTTTGACCAGTGGTCAATAGGACCCGTAGGCTGTAGTGACCAGTGGTCACTTCCGTCGGTTTCGGCGATATGCCTATTGAAACGAGCGTAGTCGATTTACTATATTTGCCCCCGACCAAAACGCCGAAAAACGCTGTTTAGAGTGAGTTTTCCCAACTTTGACCCTGGGCGAGGAACCACGGGAGCTATGCTGACCAGTGGTCACTTCCGGCGGTATCGGCAATATGCTCATCGTTTTCAGCGACCCTGATTTAGTTTGACCAGTGGTCAATAGGCCCCATAGGCTGTAGTGACCAGTGGTCACTTCCATCGGATTCGGCGATATGCCCATTGAAACGAGCGTAGTCGATTTACTATATATGCCCCCGACCAAAACGCCGAAAAGCGCAGTTTTAGGCCGTTTGACCAGTGGTCAATAGGCCCCGTACGCTGTAGTGACCAGTGGTCACTTCCGTCGGTTTCGGCGATATGCCCATTGAAACGAGCGTAGTCGATTTACTATATATGCCCCCGACCAAAACGCCGAAAAACGCAGTTTTTGGCCGTTTGACCAGTGGTCAATAGGCCCCATAGGCTGTAGTGACCAGTGGTCACTTCCATCGGTTTCGGCAATATGACGATTGAAACGAGCGTAGTCGATTTACTATATATGCCCCCGACCAAAACGCCGAAAAGCGCAGTTTTAGGCCGTTTGACCAGTGGTCAATAGGCCCCATAGGCTGTAGTGACCAGTGGTCACTTCCGTCGGTTTCGGCGATATGGCCATTGAAACGAGCGTAGTCGATTTACTATATTTGCCCCCGACCAAAACGCCGAAAAACGCTGTTTAGAGTGAGTTTTCCCAACTTTGACCCTGGGCGAGGAACCACGGGAGCTATGCTCACCAGTGGTCACTTCCGGCGGTATCGGCAATATGCTCATCGTTTTCAGCGACCCTGATTTACTATATATGGGCACCACCCCGAGGCCAAAAAACGCCATTTTTAGTGACTTTTAGGGCATTTCTAGTAAAAGTGGGACTTAGAAACTTTTCGCCCAAACAGGCCAAAAAAATGCAAAGTTTGGGCCCATCTCCTGAAAGCTAGGGAGCAAAATTAAAAAATCCCCCTCGTTACTTTATGCACCCCTACTGGTAATTTTCAACAAAAGATACTAGACCTCTCCAGCTTCTACCCAGTTCTAGAAAAGTGTGACCAAAATTTGCGAAAAATAGCGAAAGTCCGACTTTGGGACCTTGGCACAGAGCCAAAATTGGCCAGGTGCCAAAATGACCAAAAAAGGTAGCATGGGGGGATCCTGTCTACCAACATATAATAGTAGTATGGTGCCAAAATGCCCACATCGTTCCAACACTTAGCCGTAAAATGCATTTCCAATAAGCGTTATTCACCGAGAAAAAAAACAAACACACCGTAACTATCGCCTAGTGCAAAAATTCGAAGTTTCGAATTCGAACCAAAAGCATGGTGGTACTTGTAGTACTACTCGAGTTGTTTACGATGGTAACATTTTTACCACTCCCGGACCTCTAATTAGCTGGCACCAGGCCAACACGGCCTCCAGGGGGCCGCGCAGACGCCTTTACACCCATATTATGTAGGGGCGCTATCGCGCCCCTACATAATATATATATATATATATATATATATATATATATATATATATATATATATATAATATATATATATATATATATATATATATATATATATATATATATATATATATATATCTAACGATTGCGAAATGAAAGGAGTAATGAAACGCAGTAATTTTAAAAAAAGTGAGCCAGAAAAGCGCCGAAAATTTGCAGAATTTGTAATTTTATGCACTAAACATAGACCAATTTTTGCTTTCTCCGCAAAATTCCCGGGGGGGGGGGTCGGAACCCCCAAACCCCCCTGGGTGCGCCCATGCCTACCGCTGTTTCTGGCTTATCCCTTTGCAATTTTTTATAGGGGGGACTTCATGGCCCCCCATTGTTTGGGGGGACATATTTTTAGAAAACGTTTTCGAATTTTTGTGGGATTTTGTGTACTTTTTGTGCTTATGATACTTATTTTGTGTATTTTGTGTAAAACTAAAAGTTTGACAAAAATACGGCGAAGCCGAAAAATTTTTGAAAATTAAAGGTAAAAATGGTAAACTTTGACAATTTTTGGGGTTATGGGGGGAGGTCGGGATTTATGGGGACTCCTCGAATAGGGGGACGTCTCCGAATGGGGGGAGCTCCCCCACTAGGGATAAGCCAGAGGTTATAGACTGCCGATTGCTATCTCTAGATTCACAACTCGAAAGAAGGAGTGACAACTCAACTCAAATGGTGACTAATCTTTGGTTTACTTAAGGGTCAAAATTTATGGGGGGGGGCTTGAAGAAGCCCCCCCCCAAATCAATGGGGAGTCACCGAAAATACGAACAATTTTATTTGTGCAAAAACCGCTAAAAAACTAATTCTCGGTGTTGTTAAGCTAAAAATTTCGTTTAAACTCCGGCGAAGTCAGAAAATATTTCTAAAATTTAGGGTAAAAATGGCAGAATTTGGTAATTTTTGGGGTTATGGGGAAAGGTCAGGACTTATAGAGGGCTCCTCGAATGGGGGCAGGCTCCCAACCCGCCCCAGTAGAAGCAAGCTAGGTCTGTGGCAGTTTATGTGGGAAATAGGCTAGTTTTACCGCGACAGACCAATAGAATTCAGCCCTGTACATCACTAGTGGGGGGGGGGGGGGCGTATACCTCGGGCTTCTCCAACTTTTCGCCTACAATAAAACAAGTTCCAATTGTTATGTAGTATACCTGAACTATGGCCTGTTTTGTCTGCGGCATATCCGTAATCACGCCGTCAGTCAAAATCAGCAAAATGAAGTACTCTGAGCCGTCTCGCTTTGCAGCCGCAAATCTGAAAGAAGGAAATAAACAATAGGGAACATCTAGGTTGTAAATACAAATAGCACCTAAATTGTACATCTTGGAAGCAATGAAAAATTTGACCAGTCACGCAGCCACAACGACCTAGAAAGACAGCACATAACCAGCGCCCAACTCAAAGATTGAAGATTTCTAAAACTACTACTGTAAAAACACTATCACATCTGCAAGGACAATGAATAATTTAGATGTACGAAGCACTCAGAACAGGACTCACACACGTTCTTGAGTTGAGTACAATTTACCTTGCCACATGATTAATACAGGGAGCAAAGTTTGTAGGCCCGTAGAGTTGAACAGATCTGAGACATCGATTGTAGGCATCCAGCACTCCATTGATCCCATCACAGAATGGATTGGAGGGATCCCCGTTCTAAAAACACACAGAACGTTCAGAGATATGTACAAACACAGGCATAAATAAAATCTAATAAATGAAACAATAAATAAATATTAAATAAATAAATAGAACAAGTATGAAAAATGCTCCTTGCAGTCGCATGAAAAAGTTAATATGACTATGATGGTCAACATTTAATTGTGTCAAGGACAAGATTTAAAATGTTTAATATGAGCGAGCCAACATCTAAATAAGTAGAGGACAAGATGTAAACGGCTAATATGAGCCGCTACGTTTCTCTTGGGCTCATATTGACGCTCATTTAGCTTTTGCTTACTTTTAATCCAACACTGAAATGGCTTGCATGAATAACGACGCATAAACATTAATTTTGCAAAGCTGTACGTAAATGTTTTCTTCTCCACCGCTACATCCAAGTACACATTTAAGGCCACCACATAAAGTCAACAAAACGAAACCGAAGTCCAATCTAATGCAGAAACGAAAATGTGGAACTTACACATGTTGTGAAATCTTGAGAAATCACACTTGAAGTTATCATCGTAATCATCACATTAATTCAATATTCCCAAGCCAATCAAATCGTTTATAAACACTGATGCTTATATGCCAACCGTAAACTGTAAATGTTTGCCATTTTAGTCGCGTCAATATGAGCCCAAGAGAAACGTAGCGGCTCAAATTAGCCGTTTACATCTTGTCCTCTACTTATTTAGATGTTGGCTCGCTCATATTAAACATTTTAAATCTTGTCCTTGACACAATTAAATGTTGACCATCATAGCTCATATTAACTTTTTCATGCGACTGCAAGGAGCATTTTTCATACTTGTCCTCAGTCTAGTTTTTGGGAACGCTACCATAACTGTGGCAGTAGCAATCACAAATTCCACCAGTGAATTCCCCATACCCAATAAGCTTTGCATGCAAAATTTCAGCCTTCCAACTATCTCCAGTAGCTTGAACCAGGAACTGGTTCAACTTTGAACCAGTTGAACCAGATCTGGCCAGCCATGGGTCAGATCAGCAAAGTTACACCACCACTGAATTCCCCATGCCCAACAACCTTTGTATGCAAGATTTCAGTCTTCCAACTATCTCCAGTAGCTTGAACCAGGAACCGGTTCAACTTTGAACCAGTTGAACCAGATCTGGCCAGCCATGGGTTGGATCAGCAAAGTTACACCACCACTGAATTCCTCATGCCCAACAACCTTTGTATGCATGATTTCAGCCTTTCAGCTATCTCAAGTAGCTTGAACCAGGACTTGGTTCAACATTGAACCAGTTGAACCAGATCTGGCCAGCCATGGGTCGGTTCACCAAAGTTACACCACCAGTGAATTCCTTACACCACCAGTGAATTCCCCTTGCCCAATAACCTTTGAATGCAAAATTTCAGTCTTCTAGCTATCTCCAGTAGCTTGAACCAGAAACTGGTTCAACTTTGAACCAGTTGAACCAGATCTGGCCAGCCATGGGTCGGATCACCAAAGTAACACCACCAGTGAATTCCCCATGCCCAATAACCTTTGTATGCAAAATTTCAGCCTTCCAACTATCTCCAGTAGCTTGAACCAGGAACTGGTTCAACTTTGAACCAGTTGAACCAGATCTGGCCAGGCATGGGTCGGATCACCAAAGTAACACCACCAGTGAATTCCCCATGCCCAATAACCTTTGTATGCAAAATTTCAGCCTTCCAACTATCTCCAGTAGCTTGAACCAGGAACTGGTTCAATTTTGAACCAGTTGAACCAGATCTGGCCAGCCATGGGTCGGATCACCAAAGTAACACCACCAGTGAATTCCCCTTGCCCAATAACCTTTGTATGCAAAATTTCAGCCTTCCAACTATCTCCAGTAGCTTGAACCAGGAACTGGTTCAATTTTGAACCAGTTGAACCAGATCTGGCCAGCCATGGGTCGGATCACCAAAGTAACACCACCAGTGAATTCCCCATGCCCAATAACCTTTGTATGCAAAATTTCAGCCTTGTAGCTATCTCCAGTAGCTTGAACCAGGAACTGGTTCAACTTTGAACCAGTTGAACCAGATGAACCAGGTGAGATACGGTGTCGGCACTATGCTCATCGTGTTCAGCGACCCCGATTTACTACATATGGGTACCACCCCAAGGCCGAAAAACGCTGTTTTTGCCCGTTTTTAGACTATTTTAAAATTTTCGGACTTGGAACTTTTTCAGCTTGAAGGTGTCCAAAAACGCTATTTTTTCCATTTTTGACCATCTATAAAAATCGAACCAGATCGAAATTCGGAAAAAAAACATAAACTTGCTAAGTACCATTGCCTAGATATTCAAAAAATAGTATAGAAAAATTTTTCCTATGGGCCGTTCGAAAAATCGAGTTAACACAAAATTGACAAAAATCATGCTGAATACAGAGAAAAAACCCCACTTTCAAACCCGTAAGAGAAAGTCGATTTTTTCAAAGTTCATTTTTTCCGGGCAAGTTTGGTATCATTCGAAAGCTCTCGGCCTGGAGATTTCAAAAATGTAAATATTAGCTCTTAATTCCTTCCCGTTAATTAGTTATGCCCAATTAGCACTTTTCAAAATCCGCAAAGTGCCTTTATAGCTCATATTATGGGGGGCTCTCCGAGCACCCCATGACTAGAAGCCTGTCCCCCTCATCAATTAGAGAGAAACTATTTATGAGTACACAGACGAAAAAGAATCATAAACTGAATTAGATGTTTCCCCTATTGACTGCTTGATGCCACTCCTCCGCAAATAAATTGCCCATAAAAACGGCGCATCAATTTTTTTCGCACATGGCCGGCATCTTGTTTTTCTCAAAACCTCTGACAATCCTATAATCTGCTACAGCTCGGCCTCTGTTAGTCCGTTAGCTTCTGGAGACTGGTATTTTCCGAAATCGATGTGCCTACTGTAAAAATGCGCCTATGCGCTACTCTCCGCATAGTATTTTGCTGTGTCAACAACTACTACAACTTCTTGTCAGCCGGTTCATGACTACAGGATAAGAATACAGCGTATACATACCACAAAGAATTCGTGAGAGACCACACCATGAGGAGGTATACGAGCGCCAAAACCCAAAACTGGAAACAGATGATCACTGAAACAAGTCGGTATGCACAACAGACAGATATACGTACACCATTTTTAGAGTAGTCACAATAAGATAGGTATTTTATTCTTTAACAAAACTCAGTTGTTCAAGCAAAAAATCCGTTTTTATAGCAGCTTAGTCACAGCTAACAATATATTATACTTGTACAATAACGGAAAAGTATGAAAACGATGTAGAAAGCCAAAACAGATAGAAAACGATTGACCAATCGTCCAAGCTTAGACAATAAAAACACTAAATCATAGGTAAGCTAGAAGAAACAGCCAAACCAGCAATTTCACCTGTCATAATCCTGTATAATCTCTCCGACAGCCTTGAGAGCCGAGGCGTACAGAGTGGGCTGATAACGATTGATATAGTGAAGTGAATCGGACCGTTGAGGATCTCCATTGGAAGCCGTGAAATCAATGGCAATGGTACAGTTGAGCTGAGTCCTAAAACAGAAAGAATTATACGAAATAGAAAAAACAAAAATAAATCAGAATCATGATGACAAGCATTTGGGTTATCATTTCACTATGACTGATGGCTAGCCTCCACCCATTTACTTCTAAATTAACCACAGCTATGCTGTGTCTCCATAGAGCTTAGAAAAAACATTTGCCGTCGAAATCGGCTACGATCCTCCAATCGGTAAATTAAACTTGTTATATCAAACACACTCTTCAAAATAGGCACTCTTTGAAAAGAGTCAAGATTTGAGAAGCTATATATATAACCATGCCACTGACACCAACGTATCCAGAAATTTTGAAAAAGGGACTCGACCTTGACCAGGTGAAAACGTTTTTAATGACAATTTTTTCTAATTTCTCAGAAAAGAATATTTAGAAAAATTTGCATGAAACTAGCAAAAACCTTCCTTTTTCTCCTGAACAGGGGGAAATCTAGACTTTTGGTTCTCTCCTGGATACGCGCCTGTGGCCACAGTGTATTAAACATCAATATACACTATATAAAAAAGTCCTTAACTAGGACCGACGTTACTAATTCCCAAACCAAGGTTAAGATGCTAACCCGGGTTATATTTTTTGTGTCAAAAACAACAAAGTTAACCCTAATTAGCGTCTGCACAGCATTTAGGCAGTCATAACATTGGCTTCTAGACTTATCCATAACGAAAAGCACCCATGCAAACAAGCTCAGATTAAAAACATGCATACAAAAAACCAGCACCATAGTATATGAGATAAATCTAACCACTAAGTAGGAAATTCTAGTAAACTATATAATTAACTAACCCAGCACTGATATAGTCCAAAAAGGTGTAGGCACGTGCTAGTTTGTAACGCAACAGACACAACTCGCCAGCCTTTTTCGTTTTTCCTTTAGGAGGTGTTAGCTAGAAAAAAACAGCTACAAAGTATTGCACTCGCCAATGCATCGCATGCTATGCAGTTATAGATTAAGATTTATAGCGGCAGATTAAGAATTTAACCTAGTCATGCACCAAAACCAGCAGGATGCAAGTTCACAAGCTAGCTGTCATGTGTTTATTATTCGTACCCCGCGCTTACAAAATCCACAAAAGAGTGAACATGAGAGAGCTTAAAATAGATCAGGGTCAACCAGCCAGACGAAATATAGTCCTGACGCCTTACAGCCTCTCTTGAATCTAATAGCTATAATGTAGGCATTAGAAAGTAGAAAAATCTATTGAATGTAGGCATAAAGCCAAAAGTAGAAAAATCTATTACATAGGGCAAACGCGAAGCGTATATTTCAAACCAATTCCGAATTTTGCCATAATTTTTGTGCTGTACTGATACTGTACTGAGCCATTGAATAAAATCAGGCATTAGTACAACAACAATGGATTCTCACGAAGCGGCTTTCCCTAACGGTTCTGGGGGCGGTGAAAAACTTTTCTGTGGGTTGCAATTCCCCGTGGGAACCCAAACGCACACGTACGTAGGCAAACACTATCACTTCCTTGCAAGTTCTTAAACGTTCTCAGTGGATGGAATCCAGACCCGTCAGTTAACCCAAAAAGTCCCACACACAAATAACGTCACCATCATTAGCCTACTTACGGGAAACGTAGACTCTGAAGTTCCAGGCATTTCCTTTGAAAGATGGGTCACTGACGTGTGAAATTCGCCAATGAGTTTCTCTCTGAAACAGTATTTGCCCGACGTGCTGGTAATGTCATCACGAAAAAATCAAACAAATCAATATTCAACAAACATCGTGACAAAAATCAAACAAATCAACATTCAACAAATAATCAGTAACAATCAACAGGCCCGCACCCAGGATTTAAAAAAAGGGGGGTCCAAGGTCAAATGCAATGGGGGGTCTGGGGACGCAGCCTACCAGAAGTTTCAGAATTTTTGTATTTTTGCCAAAAAATACTACACTGGCTGTTTATTTCTTGCAAAAAGTACATCATCGCACCGAAGGAGCGAAAATGTTTTTAAAAATAACAGTTTTTGCCAAAAAAGTAGGAAAAATTTTCCATTTTGCGACCCCAAAATTGGATCTAGACCCCATGAACCTCCCTCTGGGTGCGGACCTGCATATCAACTATCATACAAATTTAAAATCCCAGCACTAAGCACAAGAAATGTTCATTCTATCCTAAAAAACCCTGGCTTACCCTTGGCAATTTTTTATGGGGGGGGGGCTTCATGGGCCCCCCCATCGATGGGGGGGGGGGCTCACCCAAAAGGGGGGGGCATATTTTTAGAAAATTTTTTCGAATTTTTGTGGTTTTTTTGCGGACTAACTGCTAAAAATCGCTAAAAATGACTAATTTTAGGTGTTTTTAAGCTAAAATAGCGACAATGTAGTCAAAAATTCGGCGAAGCCGGGAAAATTTTTGAAAATTTAGGGTAAAAATGGTAAAATTTGGCAATTTTTGGGGTTATGGGGGGGGGTCGGGATTTATGGGGGGGCTCCTCGAATGGGGGGGGGGAGGTCGCCGAATGGGGGGCGGCCCCCCACCCCCCCACTAGGGATAAGCCAGAAACTGACGGTAAAAATTGAAGACATTCTAAATGTAGAAGAAACCGGCAGCTCTGCTATTTAAGCACAAATCAACACAATAAGGGACAACCTACTTTCCACTTCGATTCCAATCGATACATTTGATAAGTATTGATCGATCCTGATCCCCACCACAAAGTCGACTCAAAGGCAGGGTGAAGGGTTGCCAGGTGGGATTCAGGGTTCTCATGATGTGCTCTGTACGATGCACCACGGTAAATCTAAATCAAGAATAGTCAAGTTTTGATACAGCCAATCAAACACAATAATTAACTTCAGTCACCGCCCCTGTTTTCGCACCTTCACCCGATTTTTATTTTCAATGTGCCCCCTGGAAACCTCCATTTTGAAATTTTGCATTGCAGTGCGTAAATTTAGTTACTCTCCTGACAGAGAACTCCATCAATCAGCCACCATCCCTTCCAAAAATTACAACGATAAACAAAGCAAAAATCGCAAAGCTGAAAAAAGTCGGACTTCCGCTGGGATTTGAACCCGCGTTATCTTGTCTTTCTCCATGCGTGATGTCATTTCAATCAGTCTGTAGTTTGAATTCACGCTCGAGAAAGAAGCAGAAGTATGCACTACGCTTACAGCACTTATTATTACGTAGGATTTAACACAACTAAAGGCAATTTCAAAGCGAAAGCGATTGGGGGGCGGGGGGGGTCGAACATTGTGCTAAATAGGCTCACGTGCCATCCTCATTGACTTTGTAGACTGCTAGAAATGGGTCAGATTTACCACAACCAAACCAGTCTTTCTTCGCCAGTTTCCGTCCACAGAACTGAAGGGTGACTTCATCCCTGCAGGCTGACTTCTCTTCACAGGAAACTGCTACAGCAATCCAACATATAACTCATAGTATTAGGTACATATACAATGTACGTAACAAAATAAAAAACTAAAACATATATATATACGTCTTCTTAATATGCTTCGCTATACGCATTAATACCAGAAAATGGACGGGGGGCAATAATACTGAAGAATAATACAGATTTCAAATCCAGTACATACGTACGTTTATTACAACTCGTTACTGCTTCAGGTTCAAGAAAAGAAAGAAAGAGAAGAAAGTTCAGGTTTAAATGAGAAAATGTTGAAAAGACAGATGCTTTCTAATTTTCCTCTGTCACTCATCTTGCAACTGTTTAGCCCAAACATCCCACCCTGCTCTTTGGAGGTTCTCGCGAGGGTAAGACAATCTTTGGCGGGGGGGGGCGAAATCTTTAAAATTAAAAATTGCGCCAATGTTGGAGCTTCTACTGAAAACGCTACATACGTAGTGTTCATAGCAAATCATGAGCAGATTTAGTGGTCAAAAGGTTATGAACATTATGCAAAAAGCTCTGAAAAGGCGGCGAACGTCTCAAATTTCTGAGCAGGTAGGTAGGTTTAAATCACTTCCCGCCCGCTGGCTGGTGAGCTGTCGCGAGGCCTTTCCACAGAGACAACCAAGGGGAATAACTCCGACTGCATCGGGGTTATCCACATTGGATGTAGGAAGCTTAAGTCAGAGAGCCACCCCCCCCCCCCTTTTATGTGCTGGTAAGCTGGACAAACTATTGAAGTCAGCACAGAAGGCTAAACGTTTACACCTAGTGAAGTGTACCGGTGTGGTCACCCCACTGAGGCGGTACTGACCTGTCCTGGTCGACCTCCATCTGTCAAATTTCTGAGCAATCAAACGGGGCACCCAGTTTAGGGGGGAGGGCAAGTTATTGGAGGAAAGATGTTTACACGGTCCACCAATAGAAAAAATCCAGCCTCCTAAATAAGGCTAATCTGGCTCGCAAACCAACTCCTCAGTCAATTTTTGCTCCTACCACATTTCTTTGCACACAAATCTACAATGTATATGAAAGCACATTCACTCACTAATAATGCATCCGCGATTATGTTTCAGACCCTGCAACGGTTTGTTTAGCTTTCCCGTTGAAACAATTTCACCCAAAGTACACTCGATATAACCCAAGAAGTCCTGAAATAAAGGAAAATAGATAAATTGCTGAAAACAAGGACACTTAGCATCAGCTGTAATCACAGGGTGTGGGTAAAAACCAGCCCCAGCTCCAGCCCCAGCCCCAGCCTCGCACCAGCCTAAGAAAAACCAGCCCCTTCTCTAGCTGACCACTGTACACTTCCAACTAAGGACTTTAACACATAGTTATGCATATGCATGTAGGCAGTATATAAGGGTATGCGCTGTCCATATGTGTTAATCGTGCCATATATACAGTCATAAAATATATAAGAGTATTGCACGTTATATCTATATGATTTTGTACAATTCAGGGAGGTCAAAGAAATTTAGTCACCATTCATTAGAGAACTTAAAGAATAGAAATTAAAATGTTTGAAGTTAATTGTTACAAGTACCAATAGTGTTTTGAAATCGTTCTGATGTTAAAACCTTAACATTGTTTTCCTTTTAGCTATAGTCCTTTGTTAATAATTTTAACTCAGACTAAAGTTTGCTTACACTTATGTTATGTTTGAGAGAGGTCACGGTCATTGAATAGTCTTCTTTGAATTCTTATTCGTGGGAACTAAACTCCTGAGGTACTCTGGGGTAAGTAAATTCTACCTACCTACCTCACAACTAAGGACGGTCAAGTCAAAAACTAGATTGTAAATTCTGCGAAAGACATCGCTGTTCAAGGGTAACTACAAATTGTATTTCCATAAATCCATTATGAAATCAGCTTTCATCACAACTTGAAATTCCATTAAAAACTTAAAAATAAAATTTAACTCTTAGCTGTAACCGATAAAAGACACTTAATTTTAAGTGAATACGTATGAAGCGGTAGCTAAGTTTAATCGTGGTGAGGGGGACACTAGGGGGCGGAGGGGCGTCCCCCCGAAGCCAGACGCAATAAAAAATTCTCATGGTCCGAGCGCAAAACTTCCGGTCCGGACATAAAATTTCAAAACGTTTTGCGCCGTCGACGCGAAATTGACTTGGTTTTTGCTTAAATTACACTTATCTCAGCGTTTTAAACCATTGAATAGCTACTTGTTTAAGATTTGCGAAACTTTTCGCGTCTTCAGCACGAAATTTACTCAATTTTTGCTTAATTTACGCTTATTTTTCTTTCCAAACCTAATGTACAGCTATTCTTCAATTTCAGGGGGTGGGGGGCAAATTTTTCTGAGGTCCGCCCCCCGCGAAAACATTTTTTATGTGCGCCACTGCTCGTGATATTAATTGTTGATTTCAAATATATATACGTATACACGGAAGTCAAACTACTATTTTAAAATTTCAACCAAATCTTTCAATTCATTTGCACAAACACTATTAAGATGACGGCCTCATGTTACCAACTACGTATAAACCTTCTAAAATACAAATACAATATCGTTCTAGTCTTGCTGACATTGAAACTGACATGCAGGGGTGTACACAATATACATGCATACTTATACTTACATTACACACGTACATACATACGTATACGTATGCATACAGAGAATTGGTTTGACTTACATGTTTGGAGAGATCAGCACTTTTACAGTCAACATCATAACTAAAACATAGCACAAGAAAGATTACAGAATGATGCTGATGTAACAGGACCCCACACACAGTAGTAATGCAACATTGGAAAGTGAAACAACGAAGTGGAGATTATGAGACGGGACAAATTTTGTTTCTAAAGAATGCTCCCTGGACTTATTTCAGAGAACTTTCCTTTTGAAAGCTCTTTGTAGAAGTATTAGGGGTAGGCTCTTCCAAATACATTTATTAGAAAGATAGTATAAGATAAGAAAGATAAGATATATAAATCACCGGTCACTTACACTTCAAATTTTAAGTATTGACGTTCCTCAAAGTGATAATTTAGTTCAAACTTTTTGACAAAGTCAGGATTCAAATTGTTATCAATGACCTCAGTGCGATCATACTCTATCCATTTATCTAGGCCAAACTCCTTGGTAAACAGGACAACAACTGAAAACAAGCAAAAGCTTTAACAAAAACATCAACTTTATGGATCAATTGGAAACTTGTAAGCAAGCATGCGACAAGCACGCATTTTTCAAAAAGTTGCTCAGGTCCATTTTCTGTTCTTTTTCAGTGCAAAGTTACACTAACTTATTTTATACTGTACATATATACGTACATACGTACATGAGTTATGCACGTATATGAAGGTGTGGTATCCTCCAGTTGAGGCCTGAACTCCAATAAATAATATTTAAAGTTTGCATTTGCATCGCATATATACTTATATATAATAAGCCAAAAATTGTTGCTGCTTACTTGGATCAGATTTAGAAAACACATCAGCATCAACTAAGTTTCTGAAATAAAAAATAAATCAAGTCAAGACAATACACAAAATGTATGAGTCAGACTTTGATGAGAGGAGAGCACCAGATGCCTAATTATAAAAGCGTTTCGTATCCCACATGGCTGAAAGGTAGGAAGTACCTATATATATATATATATATATATATATATATATACAAGTAACAAAAATGCTCCGCACAAAAGAGGATAATATGTGTGTGTTGGCTGTATCGTATATATATATATCCTTTAAATATATAATAAATATAAATAGGTATATATATCCTTTAAATTCCGGTTGAAGAAGTAAAGACAAAAGTTTCATGGGCACGTGACGTTATTTGGCACAGCAAATATTGGTGGATGGTTCCATGTCAAAAGTTGCTCAGCTCACTTAGGGCTTTCATTTGATACCAAATTTGACCACTTTTGAAAAATTTTACTTTTGACCCAAAATCGCCTAAGTCCCCACCCCACCCCACCACAGCACTCTACAGCCACTTTGAGCATGCAGTTCTATGACAAAAGTTGCTCAGCTCGCTTAGGGCTTTCATTTGGTACCAAATTTGACCACTTTTGAAAACTTACATTTTTGACCGAAAATCGCCTATATAAGTCCCCACCCCACCCCACCACAGCACTCTACAGCCACTTTGAGCATGCAGTTCTATGACAAAAGTTGCTCAGCTCACTTAGGGCTTTCATTTGATACCAAAATTGATTACTTTTGAAAAATTTTACTTTTGACCGAAAATCGCCTAAGTCCCCACCCCACCCCACCACAGCACTCTACAGCCACTTTGAGCATGCAGTTTTATGACAAAAGTTGCTCAGCTCGCTTAGGGCTTTCATTTGGTACCAAATTTGACCACTTTTGAAAACTTACATTTTTGACCAAAAATCGCCTAAGTCCCCACCCCACCCCACCACAGCACTCTACAGCCACTTTGAGCATGCAGTTCTATGACAAAAGTTGCTCAGCCCGCTTAGGGCTTTCATTTGGTATCAAATTTGACCACTTTTGAAAACTTTCATTTTTGACCAAAAATCGCCTAAGTCCCCACCCCACCCCACCACAGCACTCTACAGCCACTTTGAGCATGCAGTTCTATGACAAAAGTTGCTCAGCTCGCTTAGGGCTTTCACCCGACTGACCCTTCAAACAGCAAAGTGGAACCAGCCCAGCAAAATAGGTACGTCGGACGGCAAAACGGATACCGAGAATGAGCTGGGCACACCAGAAAACCCCTATAGACAACGTTTTGAGAGGCCAGGTAGAGCCTACTATGGACCTCCAGGAAGCGGTTTCCGACATGACCCTCCAGACGGCAAAGTGGAACCAGCACAGCAAGATGGATGAGTCCTACGGCAAAAAGGACACCGGGAATGAGCTGGGCGCACCAGAAAACCCCTATAGACAAAGTTTTGAGAGGCCAGGTAAAGCATACTATGGACCTCCAGGAAGCGGTTTCCGACTTGACCCTCCCGACGGCAAAGTGGAACCAGCCCAGCAAGATGGGTGGGTCTGACGGTAAAACTGACTGCGGGAATCGATTCTCCTTGCCAGAAAACCATTGTATGGAAGATTTGAGCTTTCAATGTTGAATAGATAGCGAGAAATTTCGATTTTTCATTTTTCGAATTTTCGCCATCTTTGACGGGCCACTGTGGTCGCTAGGGAAGTGATAGAGAAACGCAACCTGGACCGTTAGTTAGTTCAATATATGTAATTTCTGAATATAAAAAGAAATCAGCTCCAGCTAGTAACGTTCGACCTGAGCGACGACCACAAAAATGGTCACTTTTCGCTATGAGCCGACTTTGCGGCGCCACTGCGGCGCTGTGGCGCAGCTGCGGCGCAAAAAAGTTGTGATTCATAAATTCTTTAGAGGGTACTACTAGACCCCATAGCCCTTTAGGTTGGCCCACCGCTGCAGATCACGTGAAAGCGGCGAACATTATGTACAATACAACCATCAAATAGGAGAAACCGGAAAAAAAACATCGCCGCCATAACCGGTCCGGGGCGCAACTTTTTAACGGTAAGTGATACGGGGCTGAAACTTCACAGACATACTAAACTCGATGTGCTCTACAATTTGCGCATGAAATCTGCGCAGGATTTTGCGCAGCTTCTGCGCAGCTTATTTTACACTGTCTCCAGCCACTTTTCACACATATTATAGGGGTCGCTGCCGCGACCCCTATGATACAAGTAACAAAAATGCTCCGCACAAAAGGGGATAATATGTGTGTTGGGCCTATGTCTGTCGTTTAATCCGGTTGAGAAAGAAAGTATATAAATCCGACACAGCAAGTTTGGGTGGGTGGTTCTATGGCGAAAGTTGTTCAGTTCGATGCGGGCCTTCATTTGACTCGAAATTTGACCACTTTTGAAAATTTTAATTTTTGACCCAAAATCGCCTAAGTCCCCACCCCACCCCACCACAGCCCTCTACAGCCACTTTAGGTACGCACTTCTATGACAAACGTTGCTCAGTTCGATGCGGGCTTTCATTTGGTACCAAATTTGACCACTTTTGAAAATTTTAATTTTTGACCCAAAATCGCCTAAGTCCCCACCCCACCCCACCACAGCCCTCTACAGCCACTTTAGGTACGCACTTCTATGACAAAAGTTGCTCAGTTCGATGCGGGCTTTCATTTGGTACCAAATTTGACCACTTTTGAAAAATTTTAGTTTTGACCCAAAATCGCATAAGTCCCCACCCCCACCCTACCACAGCACTCTACAGCCACTTTGAGCATGCAATTCTATGACAAAAGTTGTTCAGCTCACTTAGCGCTTTCATTGGTACCAAATTTGACCACTTTTGAAAAATCTTATTTTTGACCACTTGACCTCCTACCCGATTTACCCTTCAAACGGCAAAGTGGAGCCAGTCCAGCAAAATGGGTGGGTCGGACGGCAAAACGGACTCCGGAAATGAGCTGGGCGCACCAGAAAACCCCTATGAACAAAGTTTTGAGAGGCTATGCACAGTCCTATATGGTGTTCTTGGAAGTCGGTACCGACTTGACCCTCCCGACAGCAAAGTGGAACCAGCCCAGCAATATCATGGGTGGGTCCGACGGCAAAACTGCTTACGGGAATCAATTCGCCGTGCCAGAAAACCTTTGTATGAAAGAATTGAGCTTTCTAAGTTGAATACACAGCGAGAAATTTCGATTTTTCATTTTTCGAATTTTCACCATTTTTGACCGGCCACTGTGGTCGCATGGGAAGTGATAGAGAAACGAGACTTAGCTATTTAGTTAGTTCAATATATGTAGTTTCTGAATATAAAAAGAAATCGGCTCCAGCTCTTAACGTTCGAGCTGCGCAGCGACCACAAAAATGGTCACTTTTCACTCTGAGCCTACTTTGCGGCGCCGCTGGGGCGCTTTGGCGCACCTGCGGCGCAAAAAAAGTAGCGATTCTTAAATGGCGCATGGGGTACTACCAGACCCTATACCCCTTTAGGTGAAAGAGATTTTAGGATTTTAGGTGAAAGATTACGTGAAAGAGGCGGAAAGTCAGGACAATACGACCATTAAATAGGAGAAACCGGAAAAAAAACATCGCCGCCATAACCGGTCCGGGGCACAACTTTTTAACGGAAAGTGATACGGGACTGAAACTTCGTACACATACTAAACTCGATGTGCTCTACAATTTGCGCATGAAATCTGCGCAGGATCTGCGCAGGATTTTGCGCAGCCTCTGCGCAGCTTATTTTACGGTGTCTCCAGGGACTTTTGACACATATTATAGGGCCGCTGCCGCGACCCCTATGATATATATATATATGTATATATATATATATATATATAAATATATATATATATATATATATATATACGTATATATACAAGAACAAAAATGCTCCGGTGGAGCATAAAAAATGCAATATGGGTGACATTAGGTTGTAAATGGACAGAGGACTAGGTTTTAAAACGTTAATATGGGAGGGGCAGGTTGTAAATGCCAGGAGGACTAGGTTAAAAGCGCACTAATATGGACCAGCTTCGCTGAACAACCCATATTCGCGAAAACTGTCCAGAGTTTCTATCGGCTGCTGCTTGCTGTTGATATTGGCAGTTCTTCGAAAATTGTA